>JAPYZA010006280.1:0-11229 GCA_030522685.1 Eupelmus azureus | reverse complement strand
TGAAAAAAGATTTTACGAGGAAAATCGTAAAGGGAAATTCCCTCTATATTTACGTTGTATTAAATGATATTGTAGAAGAACAATTCATTGAAATTCTGTATTATAAATCACAAAGACATAGCTGGAAATTACAGATTTTGATAAATCATTAAAGCTTCCATTAAAAAAGAAATCTCACATTTGGATTCAGTAGACGACAGTTACGTAGTACGTTATCAACAAATTAAAAAGTCCCTGAATAAATTAAAATTCTGATCAGAAATTGAGCCTGGATCGATGCCGTGCTAGTCTTGTCTCGTCTTTGAAGTTACGTAAAAGCAACGTCGGAATCGACTTTTATTAGATGCATATAGCACTGCTGTATGTCACAAGATCTTTGCTGGTGTTATCGACGAACAGACGTGGGACGATGACACATAGCGGCGTGTCTGGAGATTTCACTTATTGAAGTGTGGGAGAGCAAACTTCAAAAACATAGAGATTTCGTTTTTCATGCTATGACTTGTCGAAAAAAGATAGTAAAAATTTATACCTCACGAGGTACACCCACGCAAGCTCTTCAAATGTAAGGATAAAAATTTAATCAGTATTCAAAAAATAAATTATAAAAGTAATAATAAAGAATTTCTAAAAGTAATGATAAAGCACTTCCGATATTAGATAATTTAATTAGAGCTTTTCCATTTCTATATAGAAAGCATCTGAAAAGAAAAATTGAATGCCACACCAAACCTCGTTCACTGGCCGCAAATCCAGAAAATTTCAAAAATTTTCAAAAAGCTTCAATAAAACTTGCCATTTCCGGCATACAGATCCCATTCTAAAATTCAAGCCAGAAAAGCTTTCCACGAATAAAGCTCATATACGAAGGGCAACGTTCGATCAGCCTCTCACCCGGCTGCTAACGTTAGCGAACAACGCACACACTGACGAAAGGGCGCGAAGCCAATAAATAACAGCCGATGCGAGTTGGTTAGCCAGCCAAGTCACACACACTCACACACGGGGGCAACGTTGATACTAGCGCGTTAAATTCATAAAGCCGGCTCGAGCGGCCGCAGCCACAGGTAAGCGCCAGGTGAGTGGGGTAAATATCGAGCGAACAATTACGAGCTTGCGACATAACCGGCCTCTCGAATCGACGTATCGAATCTCGCGCATCAAAGGGAAAATGCTGCAGCAGCAGCTTTCTCGTTTAGCCTCCCCAGCCTCGGCTCCGATAAGCCGGCTCTCCGAGCTGGTAGCTCTATACTGTACGTGTGTGCGCATTCACTTAGCCGGCGCCTTACACGACTACGTCAACGTCTACGCCGGCGTCCCGGTTAGTTTCTATTTCCATGTATACAAGCCGCAGAGTGCGCCGTTGTGGTCTGCGTAGACTGCAGCGATCGGGCGCAAGCTGGCGGTAAGATGAAGGAGGAAGTTTGAGTTCGAGGTGCCGCCGTGTGTATGGAGATGCGTTTGCGGCTTGTAACGAGTCGAGGCTGCCTGGGTAAGCAAGCTCGGTGAGATAATTGGATAAGTCCGGGCGAGGTTGCCGTTGGGAGCTGATAGGGTTGGGATGCTGAGGGGACGGAGTGGATTAAAAGGGGGGAAAGATTCTGGCTTTGAATTATCGTTAGTCGCGGTTACTTTGTTGGGGATGACTTCTTTGAAGTTGGCGTGTGCCTTGGATGAATTGTAAGACTAATAGAGGGAGTTTCTGGTGGTTACTTTGTATCATTCAAATCGTATGATGTATGTCATGAGAGAATTTTGGTGTAGCGCGATTCTAGAATGTATAGAGATCTTATTTAAGAGTATTAAAGAATAGAATCTCTGATGTACTGTACTAATGTCAGAGTTCGGAAAGGTGAAATAAAACTAGAAGTTTTAAGTTCCACTTGAACGACATATAATCATATCATAAAATACTTCAGATATTTTCGAGATATTCCAGATACGGTGAATTGACACGATTTTATTACTTTGCAAATAGTTAAATACGTTATTCCGCGTCATAGGTTAATGAGTATGAAAAGTTATTATACTCTAATGGTAAAATCATGTAACACAAAATAATGATTGATATTGACATAACCGTGCGTGATTCGAATAATCTGAATTACCCGAACTACAATCCAACGACAATAGGGAGATAAACAATTGTTGTTTGTAAATAAACAGTTAGTTTGGTTTCTGATCATTAGACCGGCTGATTGTACAACCTTTTTATTAGCATAAAGTTTAAGTCGAAGTTTCTTTTATAAATAGTATGTGTTTTGTTTCAATACCCTGGACACTATCTTAACAATAATATTTATATATTCTTTTAAAAACATTAGATAGTGTTGATTTTAGATCGTCAGTGTATCACTAATTTTCATCAACAATCGTTTGAAATGGTATTAGTTATATTTTTGAAAGTTTTTTCTTGGGCACATTTTGAATATAATTTTGTACTTGCGGTATTAATATTATACTAGGGTACTATTACAGAATTTTAACATTACATAAGTACCAGTTCCACATTTTTGATTAAATAATAATTTTTTGTCTTTGTATTGCCACATTAATTTGTTTCAAGTATTATATTTCTAAAACATTTAATTTTTGAAAATGTGATAAAAGTGCTTGTTAACTGCAAAAAAAACCACTCATTTATAATAGATCGTGCAGATAAATTCTCTTGATGTTAACTAGTGCTTAGCTAAGGGAAACGGAAATTAATTGTTTTTTTAAAGACAGTAAGATAATTGATTCTCTTTGAAGTGGAGAAAATAAATGAGCAAGGGAATTAAAATGAGGAAAGAAATCTTTATTCCAAAAGTTGTAGCCATTGTTTAAAGTTCAAGAAGTTTTCTCGCTCTAGAGACTCATTAGAAATCGGAATGAACTTTTTAAAACGATTTATGGGAGGTCATTTTCGATTAAGTAATTGTGCACTATGAGTAATCCTATAGTCAGAGTTTATTTATGAATAAAAGAACATTGATACAAATTACCTTTCCATATGGTAAATAGAAGCTTGCAAGGGTAAAAATTATTGTAATGTGTTTTAGTGGTTTAGTCTTTGCATGTGTATCTACTATCTACTGTAGCGTTCGACTTGTACGTCTACTTCATTCTGATAAGACACCTTAATCTTGTAATTGCAATTTAGATTAATAAGATAATGAAGTGAATTTTAATTTACAGAAAAGTTTATGAAAGATAAGTAACTTTCTATACGATTGCCGTGCGATCAACTTACTTTAAAATCAAAGAGCAAATTTCAGAAAGTTAGCCGAACACTTAAAAGCTCGCGCGCTAAGATATGCAAAAAAATGTAAACTAAACGAGGTCAGCGAGCGAATCGATCAAAGAGTTTACGCAGCAATTTTTTTATCATCATCTTCCAGTAAAAAAGACATTACGTTTGCGGCCGAGCAATTGCAGTCATCGTTTACGTTGTACATACAGCTGCGCCCCGAATGCAATCGAACTCGCTGCATCTACCTGCATTAAAATTATAGGCATACAGCGATCGAACCGGTCAGCCATACTTTTGCTTCACATACGCACGCATAGATGCATAATACACAACCTCATTGAATTTAATTACTGACATTCTATAAATTCTAGCTCTGCTGCGGTCAGAGCTCCTCAAACCCCTCTCGCACAGAAGTCTCTCAAGCACAATGACAAATGAATTCACGTCTATTTACCCGACTCTTACCAGCGAGCTCGCTCTACGTGCAATTGTTTTTTTCAGCCCGGACGTAATCACGAGCCGCGCAGAGGAACAATTGGCACTCAAACTCGCAACTGATTCGCTTTCCATGAAAATCCAGCCGACGAGAGCAGCAGCTAGTTCACAGCCGCTGGGGAGAAACGAAAAAAAAAGGCGGCGCGGGGGAAAAGTACAAAGTGGAACAGGCAGCCGGTAACCCGAGCGCAGAAAAGAGAATAAGGCGAGCACGCGCGGGGGCGTAAAAAGTTGGGGAGGAAAACGAGAGTTAGAAGAGAGGTATTTAGAGAACGGGCGTAGGGAGAGAGAGAGAAAAAAAAGGAGAGCACAGAGGGCAAGCGCTCTCGAGCTTGCGCGCTTTCGCAGGATAAGAGTGTAAGCTTGCAAAAAGGGGCTCGCCGAAAGAGCCGTCATCCGGAGCTTGCAGCTTGCAAAAGCCGAGGCCGAAAAACGGGCGAATGAAAGGCTGACGCCGGAACAGAGAGAGGCTCGCGTCGCGCGAAATTATAAACATGTAGCGAACGAGAGGGAAAAGAGCGGAGGGTACTATATATGTAGGTACGTGCGCAAGCTCGCGTATACGTCGAATGCGCGGGCTTTTGAACATTAAGCGCGCATCAGCGGTAAGTGCGCGTTCAAGAGCCCTAGAGCTCGCTCTCTCTTTCTATCTTATATACACCTGCGCGGGGGCTACATACGCGCTGTCTATTACGCAGCGCGCGCTCGCGGCGCATAACGTTCGACCCAACTTTGTCGCGCGGCGACGAAAAAAAACAAGCCGATATACGAGAGCCGAGTTTTAAAGCGGGTGTGCGTTGAACTTGGATTAAAAAAAACGTGCCGGGGCGATCCTAATTGAAAGATAACATTTTGTTTTTGCCCGATTTTTTTTTTTTTTTTTTAAGCTTGGGTGGATGTATGACGCCAGGCGTGCGCGTGTGGGGAATTAATACGCTGACGAAATATAATGGGGAATTATTTGCTGCGTTGGAGTGTGCGCTATTCGTTTTTTTACGAGCGGGGCCTGTAGAGTGGCGCGGAATATGAGCGTTTCCAAGTGGCGACTGAACGAGTTTCGGGAAAATATTTGCGAATTAATGTCGGCTGCGCTTTTATTCGGGTTTCAGAGCTTTTGAAGGCGCGCGGAGAGGTTTCGTTACGATAAGTAATTCTGATGATTTTATCGTGTTTTATATGATTATTGGGCAGTAATTATTTTATTACGAGTAGTTGTCTTGATGATTTTTTTATGTTTTTCACAATTATCGTAATTATTTTATTGCAATAGCAGAGATTGAATTTGCTTTTTCTATTACATTTTTTAAATTGAATTTTCGCATATATTTGATTAATATGTCGGCAACAAGCTTCGATTCGACGTTCCAAAATAAGCACTGAAAAAGTAATAATTTTTACACGGATAAAATCTCTTCAGATATGTCAAAAACATAATTTGATGTTGAACATTTTTTCAATAGCTATTTCACATTTGAAAGATTGATTTTAAGAATAATAAAAAAAAATGTAATATAAATTCCAATAATTTAAAAAAAATATGAAAGCTTAAAAGTCCGCTGTCAACCAGCTAAATTTCTGTAGTATACTGTAGCTAAATTTCTATAACCTTATTATGAAATTGGTTTATTCAACGAGAAATTACTAACAATTTACTATTACGTAAACTTACCGACATCATTCTAATGACAATGAAATTAAACATTCAACTAGAACCTTCCTCAACAAACTCCTAAAACCACCTCCCAACAATAAACTCTCTAAAATAAATCCAACTCACCGCCAATCCATTTCAATCCCCGCTCCATCCACCCCCCTCCAATCACAAAAAAAACCTCCCGAGCGCTCGTCAACTTTAACATCCCTGCTGTCTTAAACGCATCCCTCCTCTAACTTAGGCGTCATGACCCACTCGGCGTCTCAATAATAGCCCATTATATAAACCGCGGAAGCAGCCCGCTCATCAACACTTTGACAGGCATTAATCGCGAAAGGTTTCTACCTTTTGTCCAAGCAGAGATCCGCGGCTGACTGCCGCACAATAGACAGCAAGCCGTATTATGCGCGGTCAAGCGGCGTCCTCCGCCGAGAGGTGATTCACCCCTGCCGCGCGGATGAATAATTACAATGATGCGCAAAGAAATATATAGCCTGCCGGCACAGAGCTGCGCGCCTTTCACCCCTTGCTACTTTGAATTTCTCATGCCTCTCGCGGCGTGGAAGGAAAAAAAAATCGTGGAAGTCGTGTTTTCTGGTCCCGGGGAGAAAGCCGAGGATTCGACTTTGTTTAAAGAAGAAAGTGTATATAGAGTTTGCCCCTCGTAAAAGAGAGTTTATTGGCTGTTTGCGGCCACTTTGGCGGGGGGAGCGCGCGTATTTATATATAGAGGCTCGCGCGCTGGGGAGCCGTGCGCCTATAGAAAGCGTTCGATCAGAGAAACTTTCCAACAAGTTTTAAGTATTCAGAAATCCTGGCTTCGGCCGCCAGAGCCTGAGGTATTTGTACCGAGCGCCCCGATTATCGGCTGATACAGAAGCCGATCGAGCTGGAGGTCGATGGAAAGTTTTTATTGCGCTCGATCTCTCGATTACTTGAAATAAGTAAGCTTGAGCTTTTATGCGCGTAGGTTAGAGTAGTCTGTGGGTGTAGGTATGGGCTGGGAGATGTAGCTGCTTAGGCATCCGGATATGTATACGCGCAAACAATCAACAAAAACGTTGCGGTCGTAGATAGCTGTTGTTGTTAGATGCTTTTAAGCGCTTTATTAACTATAGAGTTACGCCGGCTGTTTAAAGTTGAATAATTGCGCTATTGTTTTTCTAGCGCTGTGTCGGACTTTTGTAATTACTCTAAACTAGGCGTTTTCCTGGGATTGTCGGAACGATTAATTATTAGCTTGTAATTAAGTGGATTAAGGATTTTTGATTAAGTAGATTTTCGGTAAATTATCTCGATCATTAGCAGAATTTCAAATGTTATTAATTCTCCGCTCGTTAAAGAATCATTTATTCAAATTATTTTATCAAATACATTTTCACTAACATCGCGTGGTATCATCAGACATACTTCAAACAAATACCTAAAAACCCAACCATTCCTCAAATACCCGCAGAATAAACATCAAAACAAAATAAAAGCAAGCAGCCACATTACAGCCCATTCACATATAAGATTACATGACTGGCACTTGGCACGCTTGTCGAGATTTCGGCACGCCTCCCTGTTACACAAGTTTACTCATTTAATTATCCATAAGTACGATAATGCATTATCATAATGACCCGGCCACACGACTGCACTGTACACGTGCGCGCACGTGTGCCTAATGACAGCTACCTTATCTGATGCGCGGCGACCTATTTTGGAACGGACGGACGAGTTAAGATGTTATTGTTCTTCCCTTTACCAACTGTATATATACATGTATTCAATAGCTTTGAAAAATTAACGGCTTCATTCTAATTTTAGTTTGAATGAGTTTTTCCGATAGATAAGAAATTATGCGTTTATGTCGGCTTAATCGTATATTAAACGCTCGTTGTTAGCGTTGCGTGAAAGTATAGAAGCCGCGTTATGAGAATAATGAAGAATTCAACGAGCGCTTGTTTATTGAGCCGCGCTGCTTTTTACGCGATCAAAACATACTCGAAGGACGAAAATAGTCCCGGGCCGTGAAAACATTTCCATCGTCTTGTGCCTCGCCCCCCCCCTTCCGAAAAAGCCAAACACGCCGAAATTCAAGGTGAAATTCGCACCCCCGTTTTTTCGAGGTTACAGCGAGAATCGATCGAGAAAACACTTGAGCTAAGGCTTTTATCACTACAGTGGGACGGGGCGATACGTGCATTCACCTCAAGCTTCGATCTATCTTAGGCGAGCTTTGCTGGAGAATGATACGAACGTTGTGTAAATAAGAAAAATAATTAGTGGAGGATAGGAATAAGTTAAATGTAGGGTTAGTACATGGGAATGTGGCGGCCACTGCGCTTTTTTTTCAAAGTTACGTCATACTCGGTAACTTTCTAAAGAGTCGCCGTACGGCTAAGTAACTAAAGCCGATCAAAATCATTCCAACAGCTGTCCTTTCTACCCGCATCAGGCTAGAAAAATGTTCAATATCACTAATGACTCGGAAAAACCATCGGCACTTTCCAATAACTTTCACTTCTCAGCTCGCCGTAGCTAAACATAGCAAAACATTATTTTTTCTCCCGCGTAAAATTAATTTATCGAGCGCTCGTGTAAATTTAAATTCCCACAGCCACACACACACACACAGGCCTGCGCCCTCATCGGCTCGTTAGCTCGCTCAGACGCTGCGCCGTCGTCCGGCCTCCGAGCAGGCGCATAACGTTCGAGATAACGAAGTCGTCCTCCTTTCCCCGGGGTGCGGAGGAAAAAAAGGAGGGAAACAAAGACGCGCGGGTGGGTGTATAAAAGAGTTTTTAAAGTCAGCCGGGGCGCGCTCTCGGGCATAAATATCGTTTGTAGGGTCATAAGTAGGTACTTGCTAGCTGTGCCGCTGCTACGTATGCGCACATACGTCACGGCGATGTCGTCATCGTGGAAAAACGTCAACGGCTTAAATATATAGTCCTCCCCCACCTCCCCGTGACACATAGCAGTACATCGCCGCGCGTGCATGTGTGTGTAATAAAGAGTCTGCACTGATTCTCCGCATGAATATGACCTGAGCGATGTGTGCCTGTCTATCTCTCGGCGTGTGTACACTTTTGCGGCTTTGTCCTATGGAGTCGCATGCGCGCGCGTGCTTGCAAGCTCAAAAACTATACTGCATTCTGACGTAAGTGTAATGAAGCGCGTGACGTCGGGGGGCAGGAGAGAAAGAGAGAGAGAACTGTCATCGATGTGTGCCAGGCAAATTATCTTGTATAGCTTAGCCGTTTATTTCGTTCGCGAGACGCTCGGAATGATCGCGCGCGAATGTGTGTTGACTGTCTAAAGACTTGTTTACCGCGATTAGAAAGTTGTTTGTTTTCCAGCGGCGAGCTTGCGGCTATAGTCGCTGATTGATGAATTGTGCGTGGTGATTATTTTTTTCGCGCGAAGCGCTTTATGGCTGGATTTATTTATGCTTAATGGGTCAGACTTATAGTTTCGATGGACGTAACCTTCGGATAAATAAAGAGCTTGCAGATGTGTGTACGGGGAAATGAAGTGTGCACGGAGTTTACTGCCGGTGCGACGAGCCGGGCGAAAGTTACCGTGCGATTTGATAAATCCGACGAGTGGGTTAATTTTTCTTTGCGAGGGAATGTATCGCTTTGACGCGCGCTGTGTACATAAGGAGGATTTATTTTGCGTTGAAAGGATAAATTGATTGATGTATTGGTAATGAACGAGTGTTGTGTAATTAAAGTAGATTGCTTCGCGGAGACAATATATTGCTGACATAATTGCTGGGGCGGAAATAGCAGGTTGTAAATTTGAAATTGATGAATGTTAATGGAAAGTGAGGAAAGACATTTTATTCGAATGTTTATTGGTTAAAATTAGAGCGGGATATTTTAGTAATGTTGAACGCTGTTCGATTACCGAAAATATTAGCGATGTCCATAGGATGACGATTTTTTTTACGAATAATATGAGCGGACGTTTTGAGTTGTCTATAAATGAAGGTAATTTGAATGTATTTTGAGGGGGAATAAAAGAAATAATGTCGTATAAATGACCGCTGTAGCGCAGATGTATAATAAAACGCACACCTGTCCGCGCCATATTTAATGAATATCAGTAGAGAATCGCAAATGATTGCATCAGTGACAGATGACGCACTGACCACAAGCTATACATTTTAATAGCAAACTAAATGGTTCAAATATACTTAGGAGACGTCAAATCAAAAATGTATCGAAAATTATTATATTTATTATTATATTTGTTCGCGCCGGACTATTTAACGCGCGCGTGTTTATTTTTATGTAACGCGGTTATCGCCCCTCCCGAAATCACGTGGCTCTAGCGCAAGGATACCGCGGGACTATTTTCTTTTCTCCGGCTTTCGCGATCTCCGACACCTTTTCGCCTCCCGCACGGCACTCGCTTCGCGACTACTACGCATCGCGCCCGCTCAGAATTTATACCTCGAATATCAAGTGTACTTTGTTACGTTGTAAATAGACTCTAAGATAGCTCAATCAATAAATGAGCAGTGCATTTAAATATATATTCAAGTGAGGTGGTTTTATTCAAAGGAACTCCTAAACCTTCTGTTCCCTTTGCCTAGCGCACATCCACGGCGCCTAACTCAGGCGCGAACAATATTAATTAATGTATCTACATTTACTTAATATTTGGGTAAAGAACACTTTTTTTGTAAATGCTGTTCCAAATTTTTCATATTTTTTTTAAATTTACAAAATGTGTTTCTACATATATTTAAACATAGGAGTTTTCTTAGTTAGAAAGGTCAAGTTCAATATCGAATTTATTATTTAACTATAATAATCTAGAGCATGAGAATATTATGATTTTTTAAGTCTTCGTATTAATATTTGATGGTAGAACAAAATATCCAATAATTGTACAACTAATTTTGGCATTTGAATTGATAACATGATGTAATAACTCTATCGATTGTTTCGTAATTGAATCAATCATCCTACGCTCCCCGTTAATCAAATTACACAATTTATTTTGAAGTTTCCTTTAAATAAAAGCTTTTCCTATAATGATTAAACTGAAAATAAATATATCCTTACCTTTTAAAAAAAAAATTTACCCAAAAAAGCTAGTATAGTAACATTATTCTACAACGATCACCTTCAACCCTAAAAACAATCCTCTCCAAACTAATCGTTTAATCACAACAATTTTCACTTATTAAGATCGCAGAATGCTTTGTCCCTTTTGAAAGCACAGCATCGGCCAAAGCTGTCCCGGCGCATAATGGATCACAGGGTTAACAAGGCGCAACAATATGTTGGCTGTACGCTTGGCAGCTGCCGGACAAGATATCGGACACGCCGGGAATTAACGTTATAACGCTTTACACGGATAAGCCGAGAGAGAGAGAGAGAGAGAGAGAGAGCTGAGAGCTGAGAGAGCAGCGTACGCCAGGTGTTTAATTTAAAACAATTGCCGCTACTGCTCGGCGCAATTTCCAGGCTGTACTTTGCTTCAGCCGGAACTGTTTGGAATAAAGAAAAATCGCTTCTGCAGCTTTGCTGGCTTGAGGTGGATTGTTAAAGACCGAGGTACAGAAGTAATGGTCGATTATTTTTCTTTTTTTGTTTTAGAGTTCCTTTGTGATTGTAAAAGCAGAATTTTGGCTACGTTCGCTTTGGTGGATTAAAGTTCAATTGGTGAAAGAGAAAAAACCGGTCGTTCTTCCGACTTTATTTTACTTTTATATTTTTGAAGCTTCAAAAAACAATATTTTTGAAGGGGTACTAGGATTTGAGCGGTTAAGAGAATGGCCTGATTTATTGTTCGACATATATATATATATATATATATATATATATATATATATATCTAGATT
>JAPYZA010006279.1:0-11231 GCA_030522685.1 Eupelmus azureus | reverse complement strand
TTATTGATCTTCACCGAACACAAGATGTTACTAGTTTTTGATTTTGAGGGCAGAGCAAGCATTATCCTCCACTATTCGAAGGCTATAATGCTTGTTACCTAACCAAAAAAGAATACTAAAGACCGAGTCAACATCTCTCGGCAGGCGTCTAAGGTGGAGCAGCTAGTGCCTTACTGAGGAGTCCGCTCTAGCTGCTCGAGGACGAAACGCCTTTTTTGATTTTCTTTCACGTAAAATTTAATCTACTTTGAGAAAATTCTTTTACTATAAGCATCAAGATTAAAAGTATTAAAAAGTGATTATAACACATTATTTTAACAAAATTAAATCATCACTACCAATCAACAAACCATTAAATTTAAACTAATGAAATATTTATAATTGCACGGCCAACTCGCCATGACAACTCAATCATCATTAAGGGGGGCAGTCCGCCTCGCTCGCCATCATCAAACCACATGAATTCGTCGCGCATCAAACCCAAATTCTCCACAGCACTCATATAACCATATCTACATGAGGGATGACCGCGCGCTTCCCCATACCACCTCAAAACTCGCAAACAGCCATCGAAAATTCATCGAGCGCTTGCGGCCCTTTGACACACATTTTCAGGGGATTCACCGTTATGCGCATATACGCATGCATTCTCCAATATTAGGGTGACGGGGGTGCATATAGCGCGCGAGGACAATGGGCTTCTCGCAGGCTGGACGCGCTTGCAGCTTCGAAAAACGCTATTACGGAAGGGTTGAGCCTGCATTAGAGCTCGCGCAGATGCGCGACGAGCGCAGAAAAGGATACGCGTATACAGGGCCCGTTGTTTGGCTCGATCCGCCCCCGCGTGCGAGCTTACCGCTCTGCAGCGTCCATCTCGTCTATTGACCATATGACACGCTGACCAACATCTCTCTGGATGTTTGCAGGGGCCGAGGTTCTCAAACGAGATCGGCCCGTTCGTTTTGCCGTGAGTTTTTCTTGGTTGCTTGTTTGAGTGATTGTTTTCTCAGACGTTGTTGGTTTTTCGAATTTATAATTAGTGGTTGGAAAGCTCGCTTTAATGTAGACGTTTTAAATGAAAAAGTAATATTAATTTTTTGCTTGTAAAAAAAGACGGTTTTAAACGAATGAAGTAGTCACTTGCTTTGAAGAAATTCCTATCCCGTTTTTCAAGGCTTATTAAACTTAAAATTTATACATGTAAATCTTGAGAGATTCCATGCCAAAGAAGTAACTTTTAAATGTTTCAATATTTTATTTATTTTATTTTAGTAGTAATGATTTAGTAATCGCTATATTTTACAGTCACTTGCAAATGAAAAATACGAAATAAAAATAATAATGAAATTACGAAAAACTTAAATTAAACTAAAATTTTCTATCTCGTAATCATTACATCTTCGTATTTATCTGCTAATCACAAATAACAATCCAATCGAGCCCAAACGCCAATATTATCCAACCACTTAAACCAACATCCGAAAATCGTAGCCTTCATCCACCAAATTAGCTAGAAATGAGAACCACAACAAAGAGCGCAACCTGGCCCCAGCCCGAAAATGAAAAAGGATGAAGATGATGCTGCGATATTGAGGGGCGGGTCGGAAAATGAGCGAGCGGGCGCGCACGCGACCAAATTTTTGCAACGCGCGTGCGCCACGTGGCTGGCGCCGCGCCGGATCGCTTGATTTTTCCGAAAACCCGGAGACTCCCCCTTTTTTCGGCCTACCCATATGATCCACATGGGCGTAGGCGCACGCGACTCGCACCATCACTGACTCATTTTTCGCTGTTGAACGAGGTATCGGCTTCACCGATCTTACGGCTGTGGGCGTTGATTTGCTGCTTCTGCGAAAAGATAGACCGATTGCTGGAGGCGGGAAAGCTTTCTTTTTTTCCTTGTTTTGAAAGGCGGAAATGATAAAGGCAGTGTTAAGATAGTTTATGAGTGTTCGATGGTTCCACGCAATTATTATTTTATTATGGTATTATGTAAGTTTTAGAATATCAAGAAATCGTAAAATAAATGTCAATGTGTTTTATGGTGTACTGATTATAAAATTTTTTATTCGTTAAAAAATATTTTGAGTTTTAAATGATATAAATATAATTACATTATTATAAATTTGTATACAGTATCAAAAGTGAATTCCACCAAATGAAGTCGCATAAAGACCATGAAAACAATTTAACAAAAATTATAATCTGCACTCATATAATTAGATTATTTATCATTATTTAGAACATTATAACACAAAATCGTATGTAATAATAGAACCGATGCTTGGCTCTTTAGCTTCAACTTGATAGAGGTTTCATAGAGTCGTTCGACAAATCAGTTTAAATTTAAAAGTCGAAAAAAATCGGCTCCTGTAGTTTTCAGATTTTTGTGAACACTTTAATTGATATTTTTAGTTTTACTCAAATGATAGAAGAATTTTCGATTGGTCTACAAATATATTTAAAGAATTTCTAAAGTTACGATTATAAGTGAAATTAACTTTTGCCTTTCGGTTTTATTATTAAACATTTACCACCATCATTCAAAATGTAAACATATACGCTATGTAGTGAAAGGAATTTATTCAAAAAATCTTAGGAAACGCGTGATGGGTTATTAGATAGTAGCACGAAATAGAGTAAGATAAAAAAAGAATGTTTTATATTAAAATTTATTGCAATATTCATTTTTTTTATATTTTAAAATTTTATTTACAGAAAGTATAAAATATAAACTTTCTACATTTCCATATCCCAAACATGTAAAAATCATCGCACGCACGTACATCTTGTTACTAACCACCTTAATACCAAAATAAACCAATAAGTGCTTTTTAAACTAACGATTATTTATTTTATTCCTTTATTGAACAGCTTAAAAAAACCTCCTTCCAACTAGACTGCAGGCATCCCCCGGTCGTCTTAAAATTTTTTGCATCCCCTTAAGTCGTCGCAATAAGCACCCTCTCTCCTATACCTCTTCGCCTCTAACATCCACGCCGCCTCGAAAAACATTTTCCCGACTTGCGCGTAAAAACCCCGCCATAAAACGTCCAGCGCGTCCAGACTACCCACCATATAACTCCGTGCAAAACGTTACGGAAAAAAAAATCACCCGCCGCCCGGCGATTTTTCTAATCCGGGTTGCCGTATAATACCTAATCTGTCCTCGCAGCGTCTGCCAGCGCTCACGCGCGTCTTCCCAGGCCTCTCTCCGAGGTGTCGTTAACTCATTTAAAAGGCTGCCGATCCACGCGCTGCACTCGAAGTTAATCCAATACCTATAATCGAGTTTGCTCTCCTCGTCTTAATCCCCGCCTCGTAAACGCCGCGAAAATCGCCCATAAAAAGCGCCAGAGATTTTTTGCTCTCACTTTTCTCTCTCTCTCTGCAGTCTCGCCGAGGGGTAGGAGTTTTATTGCGCGCCGAGGAGAGGCAGAGAGTCGGGGAGTCGAGCTGTGCGTACCTGATCGTGCCAAGTGCGCCGGCAGCTTGCGCGCTTTATTATGGTTTTTCGCAATAATCGTCGGGCTTTGTCGGGTCGAGTCGAGTGCCGCTACTTTTCGACCTGATTTTTTAGCAAGGCCAAAGGCTGGAGTCGTAAAGGAAGCGGAGAGGACGTAGCCACGTGCTCGGCAGCTTTGGAGCTTTTCGTCTGATGGCGGTGCTATGATGTAGTTACCTTTTTTTTTGGTTTGTTTTTATTGGAGGTTTTTAGTGAGAGGAAAACTGGGGAGATTTGGAAGATTGTTGGGTTTTCGGGTGCTGGACTTCTTAAGCCTTTTACAAAATTGCCTTTTTGGATTGAAAAGTTAATACTTTCCGAGCGTGTTGACTAGCGTGTTTTTGATCGTTTGACTGGTAGATTATTTTTATATTACTGTTGATTTTAAGGCTTGATGCAAATTATTTTTTATGGATTTAAAAATATATTTAATTATATTCATATTTATTATAATTATAGAATTATATTTTTATAATTTATTTTCAAATATATAAAATTTACTATCATAATTTTTCTTTTTAGCTCTAAGAATATTTACATGATTATATATTGTATGTTTTGTGTACATCTATGCAGAATACATAAAATTGAGCGTAAAAGCGTAAAACAGAACTTTTTTGAGTATGTAATTAGTTGGTGCCGAAAGTCATACTATTAGCGACTATACATATTAAACAGTTTTTTCAATATTAAAAAAAATATGTTGCTTTATTAGCAAGACCAAGACATACTTACTATCTGTAATAGTATACTTTATCTCTCTGCAAATTTTCAAGTCAATATTTTGAAGCATCTAAGAATAACATGTTCAAATAGTAAGAAAATTTTAGATTTACGAAGAAATTAAAAGCTTCAATCAAATTTTATTCTTAGATGCTATAAAATATTTACATGAAAATTTGCAAAGAGATAAAGTGTACCACTATGGAGAGTAACTATGTTTTTGTTTCGCTTATAGCCCAGTCTACATTTTTTAATATTCAAAAAACTGTTCAATCTGCATAGTTGTCAATAGTAGGACTTTTGAATGCCGTTAACGTTTATACGGCGTTAAAATTAAAAAACCGATTTTGAACAATGTACATACATCAAGTTTATAAAAACTAAAAAATAAATAATCATTAAAACTGCAAATAACTTAAAACTATACCCTCAAAAACGCAAACACTTTCAAACTCTCCTCAAAAAAAATTAGCGACACACAATTTAAGCAAAACTTTCTTAACCCCTGTGGGAAACAACAATCCCCTCTCAAACCTCCCGGCTTCAAAAGACCAAAATCCCGAAAACACGCACTCACCTCACAAAAGACCAGATAACCGTACACTCCAGCTTTGCGTACACATGAGAAAAGGTGCAGAAGCGCATTTCCAGGCCTCTCGATCCTCGCAGTTGTCCTTGCGGTGTCGGCTCCTCTCAAAGTCTCCCCCTTAATACAGCCACGCGCACGCGCCCGTTCACTTGGCTGGAGCTAGCTCGCGAAAAAAGAAAAGCCCCGGGGTAAACAGCGCGACGCCAAATACGCGCGGATCCTCCCTCGTTAAAGGGACAAAAACGGGAGGAGCAGCGTAAGTACACACACACACAGGCCGCAACTCTTTACCCAAGGGCTTAGCGTAACCGGACACCGGCGCAGTGTCCCGCTCGCCTCTTGATTTTTTCCGAACGCCCGCGCATAACGGACGAGCCTTTGTCCTTTTCTTATACGCTCGATTTCGCTGGCTGCGATTGTCGATCGCGAAAAATCTTTTCTCTTTTCGCGATGAGGAAAAATCGGCGCTGTGTGGATATATGAAAGGAGCGAGGCCGCATAAAGGCTGCTGTTTTGGTGGACGGGGAATCGTAAAACTACCGGATTTACGGGTTTTCAGAGCTCGGACGCTTGGGAATCGCGGCCGGAGTGACGCGACGTTTACAACCCGTTCGACCCACGCCTAAATTGTAAATCCCCTCGTAACGATTTCCGCTTTTATTGGGGAGCGAGCTCGTGCTGGCTGCTCGCGTCTTAATATTTTGAAAGCTTGGGGGTTCGGTGCGCGAAAAAAAAACGGCGGAGTTAAGCGCTGTCATGGAGCGAAAAAAATAACGGGATAGTGTATACACACACCCTGTGGGACTTTTTTTTCTTGGCATTGCAGGTCGCGGCGTGGTTTATAGTATCAAAAAAAATCGGAGTTAAGTGTTTTGTTGTGGGTGGGTGCGCGAAAAAAATTACGGAAAAAGTACCTTTCGAAGGATTATCCCAGGCTGTATAATTTTTTGCTTCAATATTTCGGCGGGCTTTATGGGATCGGGAAAAAAATCAGAGTTAAGTATTTATAATCGTCAATATAAGGAAAAAAAGTAGCGGGGAAATCGCTCGTTCAGTGGTGTTTATTGTTTTTACAACTTTTGTAAAACTAATCCTGTTTATGTTGCTGGAAGTAACTAGCGACAAAATGTTTTAACTTTGAAGAATTGTATCTGTATTTCAACGCTGGAAAAGTACACTAAAAAATTAATAAAGAAAAAAAAATAGTTCCCACCGCAGAAGCACCACAATACTAAACCACCCCAACTAGCGAATCATTCAAATCAATTTATCCAGAAAGAAAGCAACTCCCGCTACACATAACTCCCAGGAGTCAAATCCAGATCCATTAGTCATCTCGAAAAAAAATCGCCACACGCAGTCGTCCATCCGATCGCCGGACACTCTAACAATAAAAGCCATTCTCTACTTGCGGAATCGGCCGAGATCCAGTGGACGTTCAGTGTGCGAGCGTGAAAAGCAAAAGATCATCGTCGCCATTGGCTGCGTGGGCGTGCGAGCCAGAAGCCGGAAGTATATATGCAAAACTGAAAAGTCTGTTGGCAAAACGGTCCCGGTGGTCGAGCGCGAGATGATATATCGAAAATTAATTACTCGCAGTGGGCAGCAGCAGCAGAGGGACGTGTAGTTGCTGCTCCCCGCGATGCTGCCTCCTTTTTCGCAGCGAGATGCCTATGAGCGTCTTGAGGGGTTAGAGTAGCGGAGGGAAGAGGGATGGGGATGCTGGAATAGTTGGTTTAGTGGAGTAAGGGGTGAAGGTTAATGGGATGGGGGAAGAAAGTGGGCCGGTTCGATGGTTATTGTTTGTTTGTTGATGTTTTTATTTTATTTTGTTGTGACGTTAATTTGTGGGATTTTGGGAGAGAATTAACGTTATAGTGTAATATGATTTTTATGATTCTTTTAAATTTATAAGGAAAATAATTGTTTGATTTGCCATAATTTTAAAGTTAAATTTTTCAGTATTGCAATAATTATATTTATTATTTAATTTTAATATTATATATACAATAATATTTATTATACTATTATTTTATAAAGCCCTAGATAAACATATGCATGAATTAAAGTTTTTTCAAATCTTTTATAAAATTTAATACGATAATTGAAGCCTTGGTATCGGATAAGGGGATTAGCGTTCAAAACTATACATACAAATATTGTCTAATTCCAAATACTTAAAGTGATAAGATTAATATTTAAAAAATACACTACTATAGAAAATAATATAGCGAAAATGTGTTCAATTTAGTTTTTTGATCCCTTTCTTTATATTCCGAAGTAAAAATTCCTAGTTTTACACGGTTGCGAGCGTTAATCCCCTTATCGGACCTCATCCTTCAATTATAATAAATATTAATACACTAATAATAATTTTTATAACATTATTATCTAAGAAAATAATATATTATACTTCTATTAAACTAAACCTGCATGAATTAGATGCACGATAACGTTACTTTTACCCAGCGCGCAAGCCATTAATATTTCATCGTCCAAATTTTTCTTCAGTCACTGTCCTGCAGCCGATCGCATCGTTAAGCCGATTGTGTCCTAACCTATACAGCTCGCACACCAGAAGCACTTTCTCGGTCAGCTCTCATAAAGATTCCGCGGCGACGAAATTCTTAAACTATTCGACGCCGCTAATGATCTTATATACGACGACGCACGAGTTGGACCTCCCGTGAATTTTTTCTCGACTGGAGATGACTTCCGTTTGTCTGTCGTGATATTCTCCTCTTTTTTGTCCGGCTCCTTCTGCCCCCGACCGCATCGTCTTCTTCTTTTTGGGAAAATTTGATTGTCGCAGGAAATGTCTTTCTCGGCCGGTCATTTACTTTCTCCCGCTCTTATGACGTTTTCGCGAGTGATTTATTAATTTCGTGGGATAGTGGCTGCTTTTCAGTCCCCAGACGATGCGTCTGTTTTCGTCATAAAAATGTAGTTTTGGCTTCCGTTCGCACGGAAAAAAATGCTTTTCTATATACATCGCTCGACTGCATCATTAAAGTATGTATATATACTTTCCCTGTAAACAATCGAAATTTCGAATATTACGTTCGAATACCTGGTTTTGATAAGAACCTTCCTAGAAAGGTACTTTCATTGCGGTGTACTTGCGTAATATTGTATTAAGTAAATATTCAGGTATGTGAGTGACGTATAAGAGCAGGTAGACGAATTGACCCGGAGCAGGTATATAAGTGCCTTTATGCAAAACAAGGGCGTTATAATGCTTATCCCCGCTTGAGGACTTTTATTAGGGTGATTATTAATGCAGATTGACAGTATTGTTTAGGTCTATTAAAGTAGACCTAAAAGAGCATCGATTACCGGGACTAGGTTTAAGGACGGAAGGTCTGCTTCTTATCTATAATTCTGTAACGGTGTTTTCTGCGCGTTCAATATAAGCGCCATTTACCTTTATTGGTGCACCTGCGAAAATTCTTGCTGTGTTTGGTGCTTATTACGGGAGATTTGGATCATCATCCTCTTAATAATAACGGACTTAGCTTAAGTACTTTTTTTTGTAAATACTACAGTTATTTTATTTTGTACTATTTGAAATAAATTGTATTTAATATTGTTATGGCATCTTATATTACAAAAATTTTTTTAAATTTTACAAACAGTAAATTTAAATAAAATAAAAAAATATTAAAGAATTTCGATTTTTATAAATAATAATAATTTAACAATGCGAGGTAAAAATTCTATATGCATTATTTATAATATAAATGTATATATATAAATTCAAAATTTTTAAATAATATAATAATTTTTGTATAGTAGTAAAATAATAAGAGTAGTAATTATAATAATAGAAATAATAATAATAATATTAATAATAAATATATAATTATATAGTATTATATTATTAATAATAGCAATAATAAAAATCTTTTGTATATATGTACATTATTAAATATACATGACAATTCATCCTATTCAGTTGCAAACTCACGACAAGTCTTTAAGTTTGCACGCGCAATGCCCATCAATCCACCTTACGCAAAAATTAATTACGAAAAGTCATTATAAAATATAGACTCAATAAATAACGCTCGAATCACATCAATATACAACAACATGAACAATAACTCAGCTCCCACCGCCAAGCGCAACCTGCGCATGCAATTAAAACTGCGCGTCCCTAAATCAACAAACTCCATCTTGGCCGAGCGCAAAAACATAAAAGAAAAATCCGCACGAGAGGCTCGCAGCGCCCAACCGTACTCCCGGCAATCAATCGATTATGCGCCTCCTTAAAACTGCGATTGTCCGTGTCGGTCAGTCGGGCAATAAAAGCCCGCGCCTAGAATCCAGAGCGGACGGGGGCTGCCGAAATTGCAGGCCCGAGTGTAAAAATTTAGTCGTCCTCGCAAAACTCCAAACTGGGCGGCGCAACGATTTTTACAGCCGGGCTGCACGAAAACCCCCGGAATTAGTACTCGCAGCATTGTTTGTGTACGTACGCGCGCAAACGTCCTCGCAGAGCGGAATATTTCGGGCCGGGCTTAATACGCATACATAACGATCGGAGCCTTGCGTCATTTCGAGATATTGCACTGCCAGAGAGATTCTTTTGAAAGCCGGCCCGATGCGCTGGGTTAGTCATTCGAGTTTTCCGTTATCTAACGCGCGCCTGCGGAAGATAGATAAGAGTCGCGTGCACATAGAGTCGGCCAGGACGAGAGTAGAGACAATAGGGAAAACGGCTCCTGCGAATGCGCGCATGCGAGGAGATGATCACGTAGGCCATGGAAAACTTGTGCAAGATTGTTTTCCTCACATGACGCAGTCGCGCTCGTTAACGAGCTCGGAGCCGGCGGACCTGCCGCGATATCGCTTTCTTTATGTTCTATTATAGCGGGCTTATCGGCATTGTTGCGCGAGAAAATCGGTAAGCGTGCGCGCTGGAAAAGTCAAACTTTCCTGATGCTCACGACGGCGCAACGATTGTTTGGGTTTGCGGGAGGGGCTATTATCGGGACCAGCGGATTTTCGGCTGTTGGAAAGTTTTGCGGATAGGGAATAGATAGTGGGAGATGACAGAGAGAATTACGTTTACAGATTGCGGTGGGACTGTGCATTGATTTGTAAGCGCTTTCTTTGTAGTCAGGTCTTTTTGAAAAATTATAATTTTAGGTGAAAATTTAAAAATTCTACAATCATACGGAATTCCCACAAATGAAAATCGTATATAGCTGCGTACTAATTGACACATCCACGCGCAAGCCGTACTCACAAATCGAAGCGTCAACACACAAACAAAAGAAAAGGGGGAAAATCGCATTCCTATAGCTCGCACGCTTCCACAGACCGAAAGAGACAGAAAGCTAAGGCAAAAATCGGCGCGGAAAGCCCGTGAACGATGAGTGGGCCCATTCGACAAAGCCGCAGAGCACCGTTAGATCGTCATCGCTCGAATCCGTTGCTCCAGAGCAGAGCAGATGCTGCCCGGCCAAAATTTCCCTTTTTTCCCCATCCACACATACACAGGCGGGTGGCCGAAAGCGCAGGCAAAAGACGGCCGAGCAAATAACGGGTTGCAGGCCGGCATTGAAATATATGTGGGTTATGTGGCCACAAGAGACTCGGGAAATTTGTATACATGGGAATGAGGGGGCGGACGCGCGAGAGCACCGGCTCTCTGCATTCTGCGAAGCGGGATACTGCCCTGGACCTATATAGATGCGGAGATGAAAGGTGCTCAATTTACCGTCATTCGACAGAGGCTTGGACGACATAATAAGACGCGAGGACGTGCGCTGTGTGATGGCTTTTCTTTTGTGGGCTGCGTTGCTAATTTTTTTTTCTTTTTTTTTGGGAGGTGAGAATCGCAAGCGAGCGACACGCCCGTCAATCGGGTTTGGGTTTTGATGTGCTTATTGAGCGGGGTTTTCACGAGATTGTAATTCGCGTGAAATATGAATGTGTTTTTAGTTAGTTGGGAAAGTGGAAATGTTGGGAGTAACGGTTTGTGATCGGCTTGGTGATGATAAATTTTTGTTGAATAAATTGAATTTTTTTATAAAAGGTGTGAGCTAATAAGTGCATTAATTATAAAATTTAATAATAAAATGATCTTCGATCTGCATAATATTTAAATGATTTTTAATCGACCAAAAGAAGGCTATTTTTAGTTGTTCAAATTCTTTTATTTGAAGTTTTGATTGAAATTGGAACAATTTTATATCTTTAAAATGTTTATACTCAAAGTTAGATTAAGAACAAATTTATTAATGTTTTTCAAATCTTTACATTTCTCTTGAACAAGCCAGAAGCCAGGGTTGCTAAATTTTGTAATTTAGAATTAATAATTAAAGAATTAAAATTAATTTTCAATTGTACAAAATTTTAATTGAGAATTAAAATTAATTCTCAATTGTACAGACGTTTGATTGAGAA
>JAPYZA010006277.1:0-11212 GCA_030522685.1 Eupelmus azureus | reverse complement strand
AAAATATGATACTCGGTAAAGCGACGCACGCGTAAGCACTAAGCAGTTTGATAAGCCAAAAGCTTAATGGCTTATTTCGAACCTAATTGCTTTCTAAAGTTTCATCACACACTGGTGCGCACAATGAGAATCAATAATGGACATCGCGAGGCATTAAAAATGAAGTGTAGGGTTTAAGATAGGCGTCAAGAGTCTCCTCGAGTCTCATTACGGAATATCGATCCAACAATGCTCCTGGCAACTTGAGAGCCTTATCTTTGCACAAGCGCGCTTGTTTCCTCTGTCTCGTACACCGGAACGGCGTGTCGGGTTTTTACTGCGAATATTTCTGATAAGAAGAATGGAGAAAAAAGCGGAGAAAAATGGAAAACAGGAGGCGGCGGATGCGGCGAAGCCGGCTCGATTGAAGATTTCGGATAAGCCGCCGCCGGAATCGCATAGGGAGTATCTTGATATGGATACGGATGAGGAGGAGTTTGGACATCAAGGTGTGGTATATTTGTAAAGTAAAAGTTCTTGATTGTGTCTTTGCTGAATTATTTGAATTATAGAAGCTGATTAACATATTGGTTTAAAATACGAAATTGCGAAATCGTAAAATACCTGCTGGAATTCTTTTATAACTGTTTAGCTTTTGATTATTGTTTCGAATAAATCTCACACTCTTTTATTATAAAACTATTTTATTTTCAAATATTTTATTTACGTAAAGGTGGAATGTTTTTAATGAAATTTTTCTCAATTAATTATTTTTATAATTGTTGGTGAAACCGATCCTTCATTCTAGTCACGTTTCGAGTATGTAACACATTCTTGCACGTATAAAGTATGAAAAATGCTTACAAAAAGAGAGAAAGTCATTGGCACAGGTCAATGCTTGTATAAGTATATACATACGTACTCGGACTTTTTAAGATACTCTAAATATAGTTTAGTATTTGAAATAGACGACTTAATTTTCAATAAACTTTTTAATTTTGTTAATGTAAAATATTGCTAATTAGCATAATGATTATAAAAACATTTACGCCATAATTCGACAGAGACACCCGAACTGCTAGACGAATCTCCGCCTGAACCGGACAAACCTGTGTTTACCGACGAGGAGCTCGATTCATTGGTTAGTATGACAAAAATGCTGCACAGTAGTAATCAAAAACGTAAATTTTCAAAATAAAACTAAAAATCTTCCCAATAAATTTCCAACCCAAACACAAAGAAAAAAAAACAGAAATAGAATTTTCCCATTCGCAACTAAAACAAACCTTACCAACAGATAAAACAGACAAAAGACCTAACGGTACTCCCAAATCTATTGGATTCGCACTGGAACCCGGACTGTCTGCGATTTATTCGCGATTTTTTCTGCGATCCGGCGAAGACGATCCTCTGCATATTCTTCAACAAGAAAAAACTACGCGCCTCGCTCGACTTTCCCGAGCGCACCGACAGCGGACTTACCTACTTTTTGAGGGAACCCTGGCAGATTTACACGCCTGACAATTTTGTGAGCACGGTGACTTTTGGGAGCGTTAATGAGAGGGCGGAGAAGGTCGTTTTAAGATTCACGGATGGACTGTATGCGCCGCTTGTTTTTCAGAATGATGACTGGCCTGAGAGTATCCTTTTATGGGTTTTGTAGATGACAATTAAATTGGGAGGATTTATTGGATTGAAGTGGGATCAGAGGATTAACGATAAAGTACACTTTACCTGTTTGCGAAAAGATAATCTTATTATTTTACAAAATTTCATTTTGTACACTTTCATAACGTTTGCATAAAGTAGCCTATGATTTCTTCTTAAATACCACAAATTCATATCGAAACTAATTTTTACATATTTTAACAAAATTTGTATTACACTATCCAAATATTTAAAACGAAAAATCCTTCACCAAATGAAAAACAAAGTCATGAGAGACGACATTTTCTCAAACATGAACGATTTCCTCACCCGAGCGATCGACGTGACCTATAAACCCATGGGAATCCTCATCTTATACGTACCCTGGGAAGGAACGCACGTAAAACCAGACAATCGAAGCCTTGAATTAGGAGGTGAAAGTGCAATGCGAGCAAAGTGCCAAGAGGAGCAGAGCTTGTTGATCAATAGATTGGAAAAAGTTACCAGAACTTGGATTAAGCAGATCCGCGAAGCGTTGCAGATTTCGCCGATTTTGCCGGACGAGCTGCATGATGTTATCGGCGAATTTGAATTCTGGCAGAGTCGATGTATGTTTTTAGTGTCAATTTTTTTTATTTAACTTGTAGGATGTTTAATTTATGATAACTATTTTGTAGATGAAAATTTAGTGTGCTTATCAAAGCAACTGAAAAGCGATCAGATCTTACTGATTATCAAGCAATTGAAATCGGTAAAATCGCCAAGTATAAGCGACTTGAAACTACTTGTTTCTAAAGTTAAAAACGCGCTGGAGCAGGCTAAGTCGAATCTAACTTTTCTTGACATGATACTTGAGAATTGTAAGACTCTAGATGATCCTAAAGAGCTTCAAGATTGCTTACCAAGAATTTTGCACGTAATTCGATTTGTATGGTCTGAATCGTCGTATTATAATGCGCCGTAAGTCTTATCTTTATTATATTTTGTTCAAGTTCGTTAATTTGTAAAATAATTCTGAGTGCATTTATTCCACAGGAAGAATATCGAAAGGCTTTTATGTTCTCTCAGTGTGCATGTAGTTAAAGTATGCGTTAGCAGTATTGATTTACAATTAATTTTTGATGATCCAAAAATATGTCAAGAAAGTTTAGAAATGAGTCTGACGTGCTGCAATTTTTACTCGAAAATTTATGACCCCGTAAGTTTATTATGATTTACATCTTTCCCTATTAATTTCAGTTGTAATGAATTTTTAGATATATTTTTTAAAAATTTTAAGTTACATATTTTAAATATTTAGATTATTCAGAGTTCTATGGGAAACGAAGAAAATTGGATAGTTAAAAAGAAAACTGTATTTAATTGTATAAAATCTTTTGAGCAAAGATGCCAAGATGTTTTTGAAATTTGTGATGCCATAAGAGTCTATGACAGGTATATTGCATTTGAATAAGCTATAATAATACAATAGAAGCAATTAACATTAATAAAAATGTTTTAGTTTAAACAAAATAAATTTGGGAGGACCAAGAGGCAATAAACTTGAAATGCAATATAGACGCGTGAAGGATTACTTTTTACAAATTATGGAAGAAATGCGAGTTTGTAGCACTTACGCATTGGATATTACGAAAATACAGTGGTTCGATAATATGTTGAATTTTCGACAGAACGTGGCAAAAGTAGATAATACAATTAAGAATCTTCTGAATAGTTTATTCGAAGATGTTAAAACCGTAGAAATGGGAATTGAAACTCTGTATACTTTACTGAAATTTAAAGAACGCCAAGGCTTTCAGGACATTATACAAGATAAATGGATGCAGGTAACTTCTTATCTTCCATTTTAGACGTGAGACAATTGTCATTTCCACAAATCCAAAATCTTTTTAAATTTTTTACGAATATACAAGCTAATTATTGTTAATAGGTTTGGGAAATTTTTTACGAAGAAATAAAAATATGTACTTTGGCTTCGATAGAGTATGAAGTAAAGCAAGATGTAATTAAATTACCGCAATCGGAGAGCTCCTTAAGACAGCATATCTACAAGAAGTACTTAATGAGACTGCATAAAATGATGATAAACGCATCCGACTGGCTTGGGGATTGTGAAGTACAGTTTGAAGTGCCATCTAAATACTTGAATACAAAATTATAACTTATGATACGTGATTGCGGAAATCGCGGTTTGTTTGTGAAGCGTAAATCTGTGATATATTTTATATTTTATACTTTTATAATTTAATTTAACACAGTTTGTTAAATAATAACGAATCGAAATATTTGAATAATTTTATTTCGTAAACTTTGATACCAATAGATAAATGTTATTGAATATTATTGCTTGAGTATTGATGCCAGTATGTAAGTGATAAAAGTCGAAAATTCTGTATCTACTAAAAGGAATAGCGCCAAAGAAATTAGCTCTACTTTTATTGAAGTTTTAATACCTTACAGAAGATATGTAATCTTTTTTTATTTCGTCGAGCATAAAAGAATTTTCAATGTAAACTACAAATGTTATAAGTAGAGAACAAAAGGTACTCTCAAATAAAAAAAAATGTTAATTAAGTAATATGAAGTTAAAAAATATATTTGTCACTTTTTACTATTGGTTACTTTTAGGTACAAATCTCAGATGTCAGAGATTTAATGTCATGGTTAATTTTTACGTGAAATATATAAAAAATATATAAAAATAAAATCTTATAATCTATATAAATATTATTTGGCATCATCTTGCTTATAACTATAAGAAGAAATTCAGTTGATATCCGCAATAAGATGATTATTTTGTTGATTACTTTCAATGTTAAAAACGGAATTATCCGGCGATTCTTTATAGTTTAAAAGTTCATTGGCAGAGTTGTTATTTAAAATTTGATTCTTTCTCATTGGTGGTAACAAAAATATTAAAGATAATGCAATAATCACATGCCAACAACTATGCACATACTGAAAGAAAATATTATCATTTTTATACAGATTTAAAAATTAAAATAATTTTTTATTTATAAAAAGTTCACTGACCTTGTAATTAGATTCGGTTTCAATTAGAGAAAATAATAAAATACCAAATACGGCTAATAATATACCAATAATCAACTTCATCAATCTCTTTGGCCGAACTATCTGTTTCGCTTTATAACATGTGTACAAATAAGAAGTCATCTACAACAATCAGATATGAATAATGTAAACTATTTTTAATTCTTCAAATATTTGAAATAATGTAAGAAAAATAGATAATTACCGGAATTTGAATTCCAATAAACATTGGTGTCAATACACTATAGAGTCCAGTTTTGTTAGATTCAACTGTAAATGTAATTATAACAGCTCCTAACATGTGAAAAAAAGATACATATTGCACTGGTAATTCAGCCATAGCTACAAATGTAACCCAAAATGAAAGTATCCCCGAAAAAAAATCACAATATTGGAGAACCTAAATAACCAGTATGAAAAATTAATTTTCTTTGCAATTAATAATCTTAAGAAATTTTAAATATTTTTTCTATTTTTTCTCAAAATTTTAAAATTTACCTCATACTTTGCTACACAGTAAGTAGAGAATTGTTGATCGCAAGCATGATACAGTGCAGAAAACAACATTATAGAAAAATAAATCAATCCTTCAGTATAGAGATGTCTTTTGAATGCTAAGTATATGGCAGGTAAGAAAAATAAATTGCTTAATGTTAACGCTAAAGTCGTTATTAAAATTGAAAGTTTCGAAAAAGCGGTTGATGTATCTGAACAAGCCCACCCTTGGCAACCTAAACATTACGAAATTAAATAATTATTATTTAGTTTAGTTTTTTTCGAACAAATAAATAGTAGAATAATTTATACCTCCGAAACATTCACAGGCAGTGTAATAAAGTGGACCTTTATGGATTTCTCGACAAATACCGTACTGGCCGCATGAATTACTTCCTTCAAAAACGCATGCTCGCAATTTGACACTTAACGACACTAATATTTCTTCCATTTGGCAACGTGCTGGTAGTCTGAAAAAATAAAAATATGGAATTATAAATTTTATGTTGATTTTAATAAATTCAAATATTCAAAGAATAAACAAGTGTTGATGAAAATTTTATGGACCGTGTTGCTCAATGGGTATTATATTTCACGATTGACTTTATTAGTCTCAATAAAAACAATTGTAATTAAAGTTTATTGAATTCTGACTTCATCAATTGACTGACTATTGAATATGTGATCACGTTTAAAGTGACTTAAGGGCTTTTAATAGCCGAAGAAAATAAATAGAACATAAAAACAACTTTAAATACTACAATTTAGCAACATAAATATTAAAAATCGTAAAATAAATAAGAATCACTTTTCCTGCTTATCTAACTTACCCATTCACATAGCATGTCGCTTGAAGCGCGATATACCACGTATCTGGTTGTGGATAAGGAATCAGAAGACTAGAATTTTGCATGTCACTACTTGACAACTGCATCATCATATATTTATTATCACATACAATATGTCCCTTTTCCTGTTTAGGCATTCGTCCGCGATTAATACAAATAACTATATCTACTCGGTGCTTGATTAAAAACTGGAAATAATATTGTTTTTTAACTTAATAGATTTATTTTATCTAAAATATTTTCAATAAAGTTTTACCTCATTCATTTCCAGACCTATATTAATGTCAAGTGTACCACCAATATCAACCAATGGAAGAATATCAAACTGTGTAATAACTGGAACAGTATCACTCAGTGCTAGCCATGATGTAAGCCATTCTCTGCCCTAAAATTTCATATTATTTATTATAATACTAAAACTTTATCATTTATACTATTAAGAATACATTGAATAAATACCCTCAATAAGTAATCTCCAGAAAATGCATCTGAATATTTTATTCTAATCAGTTGATATCTTAAAATACAAGAATTTAAATTATCACTATTTTCTATACTATAGGTTTGTTTATCACTAATTGAAGTGATGTTATGTTTATTTTGGCTTTGGTTAAGGGAATACCAGTTTAAGGGTTCTTTTAAATTTTTCAAATATATTGAAGAAGTTGCTTTTGCATAAAGTGGTATATCTATACGTTGTCGAATAAATCCTTCTTCCATTGTTCTCACTGGGCAGTCTAAAAATTATTTTCTCTTATATTATTCCAATATTAAAAGCTTTTAAAAATTATGCACTGATACTTACCAAATACTGTAACCTTAACATTGAAATATATTTTGCTACTGGATACTACCATTAAATAGTACCAAGAATCTTGGTAGGGAGAGACTTCTGTAAAAGTATATGTATCCATTGATGTTAACTTTCCTATGTTACTAGGATTCGAATGATTAAAATAAGGCAAAACACGTCCTTTCAAAGCAAGATTCTTTATGCATGGTTCATGAAAATGTTGTACTGTTTTCAGTGTAAAATTGCAGCCCCAAATATCTACTTGAAAACTCCATGTATCCATTGGGATATATATTCTGCAACATTTAAACAATTTATTAGATGCTTTGATGCTTCATTAACAGAAACCATATAAGACAATAAAAATAAAATCATACTTGTAAAATGAAATTGTTTCACTGGTTTTTATAGTTTTCTGATATCCTAGAGGTATATTTTGAATACCAGCAGTTTGTGACCATAATGCTACCGAACCTAAACTGTAAAGACACTCATGTCCAAGGCCCTAAAATATTTTACATTATTATAAATATCATGAATACTGCATAAAATAAAACTAAAAAAAAATTAGAACTTTTTTTATTCAAATATTAACTTTGTATACTGACCTTTGGATGGACTTTTTCATCCCAAGGAGATAAATAAGCACCAACAAACCAGTCACCTGGTTCTGGGCTATATATTGGAATAATGCTCATAGACGATGGCTCATAACTGGTAACTGTGGTTAATTCAATTGTCTGGTTACGTTCTATATACATATTATGCGGGTATGATGCATTGTTTATAAAAATAACAGGGTAACTTCCCCATTTTAAAAATCTAAAGTAAAAGTAAAAACATTAAAATTATGCAAAAAGTAAAATATTGCATTATACTTACATGTTTACAGTCCTCTGTGGACATTTGCTACTGTCCATAAATGCAGCGAACTGCCAGCTAGCTCGAAGTACCTGATTTGGCACATTGTAGTGGAACATAATAACATCTTCGTAGGTCTTGAATGAGCGTAATGCTCCTTCCTGACTAGCCTCAGGTATAATGCAGGCTCCATCTTCAATAGCTTTAAAAGAGAAAAGAACAGTTTTAATTAAAAATTATAACAGAGTAATTGAAACTACTAGCTGCAATTATAATTAATTACACTTACCACTAATCAAAATGAAACCAAGAACAACAATGTATTGTAATTTAAATGAAGTAGCAGCATTGAGAAAGCATTTCTCAGGCTTAAACATTTGAACTCTTTACTGAGGTTTTCTGAAACAACAACATAAGAACAAAATTTTTTTTTTTAGTTATAAGTAGCTGTTTAGTAAAACAAGTAAAACTAGGATAAAAATTACAAGTATATTGAAGTTCAGTTTCGCCTTTCTCACATCTAAACAGTTCAAAGCCAATTTTTTAACTGAAAGACAAATTGTTTTTTAAACTCGAATAAAACTCCATTCAATTCCCAACAAAGAATTCCCACAGATCCCATTTCCTCTCACATTTACATAAGGCGAAACCGGGAAAAACCAGAACACTGCCACTCGCTTCAAAACGAAAAAATCCACTCGCACATAACTAAGAAACCCTCGAAAATAGAACTCATCACATACATACTTTGTGCGCTCGTGGGTTCGTCGACTACACCAACAAGTAGACCTCGAGCCGCGATTTTCGCTTTTTCATCAAGAGCAAGCCATAAAAAAAGCCGCGAGCTTCGTTACATGGCGTCGGCCGAAGGACTAAAAGGAAAGGCGCGTGCAACAGGCTACGTGACCCGCATCAATCGTCGCATCAGCACATGTCACCGTTGCTTATCGAGCTATGCCTTCAACAACAGCCTATATACACATGGGTGTGTATGTCACTAGGCCATGTGCTTTTCCAAACGAATCTTCATAGTGCGTATATGTATATAGAACGGGCTATATGCGACTCTCAGAGCGTTATCAGACGAATTAAAAAACTGACTGCTGACAATAGGTCGGCAGCTGCATTCTCACTGTGGATCTTTAATTACCTCTCCTGTCAGCGCATCGATCGCATTGATTCTCAGCCGGTACGTCAGGCGCCCAGCCGGTACACACTCGCGCTGCTTATCTCCTCGCTCTTTAATTCATTTCGGAGCAGCGCGGACCTCGAACAATGTAAACAAAGCCCGGCGGCCAGCGTTCGAACACACTCGAGCCACTCGGCATCTCTTCAAACTGGAAAACAAAAAGCGACTGTGCAGTCCCACATTAACGGACTATCCGAATATTCAAAACGTAGAACGCGCGGGACGAGTGTATATACATACACACACACAGGGAGAGATCCGCGGCGCTCGCGCGTCTCAAGAAATTCTCGGCGAGCGACTGTGGGAAGTGGGACTTGAAGTAAGTAAGTAGACGCACACGAGAGAGATCGAGTAGCCTCCTGCGCTCGCTTCTCGTGTATAATAGTGGGGATGGAATGGAATGGCCGAGCTTATAGCATATCGGCGAGCGGCTCTGGAGAACACACAGCGAGAGGGGGAGTTCGCCGCTCGGCGCGAGAGAGCTGGACAAGTGCTGCTGGTTCTCTCGCAGTAGTGTGTCGCTGCGAGTAGTAAGAGTCGGAGCACGGCTCGCTTGCTGACGAGAGGCAGTACGTATATTTGCGCTGCGCGCGCGCCGCTCTCCGAGATATATAATAGAAAAGGAAACGCGCGCGAGTGTGTATATACGGATTAGAAGCGAGAGAGGACTTTGACCGGCTCCCGGAGTCGCGCCGCTATCCTCTGGATCGTACACGCAGGTATCCTGTGCAAAAGCGGGCGGCAAAAGAGCGTATATAATACGTAGAGCAGTGCGGCTCGCGGGGAGAGTATACTACGTGTACCGCGGCGCGCGTGCTGTTTCTGCACGCGCTTTTCAGTCGCCCAGGGCGCGCCTGGTTCACTAGAGTGCGGGGCTGGCTGGAGGAGCGCTCGGCAGTTGTACAGTTGCTGGAGGAGACGTGCGTGAGGGGAGAGAGAGAGAGCCGGCTGCAGAGAGACATCACACACGCTGCGCGTGAATTCCTCAGCTCTCGCGCTCTCCACGCGGCGAGAGAGCGGCTTAACACGTAGGTGCGCACGGGGAGAGAGAGAGAGAGAGAGAGAAAGGAGCAGTGCTCGGACGACGTGTATACATACAGTGTGCCGATATATATCTAATACACCAGCGGCTAGCAAAAGTGTGCGAATATACATCGAGAGGTGCAATAAGGAGCAGTGATATACATATACAGCCTGTGCCGAGTGAGAGAGCCTCGCTTGATCTGGCCGATACATACACACGCCGGGCAGGGGACGCATACGGAGGGAAACCTGACGAGGTGAGTGCGCGCGAACTCTCGCGTATATACACGCACAACACACACAGCTACGTGCCTATATACATAAAAACATCTCCGCGAGCGCTCCGAAAGTCCGTGCGTATATATATAAGCGCGAGAGAGTAGAGAATCTCGGCTCCTAGAGAGAGAGAGAGGATTTCATTATGGCGGGCGCGCGCTACTCGGCAGGGAGCCGCGCGAAAAAGTCGCGGCACTGCCGAGAGCGCGACATTTAACGATTCGAGAGAAAGCATCGCGCTCGGTCTCTGTGTGTACCTACATCCTGCGAGCGTGCCGCGGGAGTATGCGTGATGTGTATGTATATGTATATAAGCGCAGAAATCGGCGCGATGCATTCACCGGCCGAGCGGGCTCAACAGGTGCCCGAGAGAGCGGCGGAATCGCGCTGTGTAGATATATATGTGTAAAGTATCCGCTAGCTGCTCTCTGAATTTGAATGCGCGGAGTGGGAGGAGAAAGGGATGCTGCGTGTGTGCTCTCTCGCGCGTTTGCGGAGCGCGCGCGCGCGCGCGCCGTTTTGTGAATGATACGCGCGAGTAAACATTCCTGTATGTACGCTAAGGACCTTCAATGGCTCCGTGCATATATATATGCGCGCGGTTTCTTATCGTTCGGCGCCGGGACATTTTGGAGCGTGCCGCGCGGAGGCTTCGTGTATGTATATAGTTTCCTCAACGGGTTGGACGTCGCATTCCATTAAAAAGCCGCATCGAGGAGCTCTCCTTCGGCCGCATTCCTCGAAGCTTCCTCTACATTCGACGATCTGTAAGCGTATATACGTACACCTAAATCCCTGGCGGCTCGAAACGGAGCGGCGGCTGGTTTACCCTTTCCTCGGCGAAACTAGACTACGCGACCGCTAGCGGATGAAGAAAAAACGTTCGCGGAAGAGCTAGACTCTCTCTCTCTCCGTCTCTCTCTTTCTCTCTCTCTTTCTCGGCGAATGCCGCCGCCCGAGAGCGGTCAACAGATACATATATATATACCTACACACTCGCTCTCTGGACCGCGCTCTGCTGCTGCTCGACTTGTCCTTCTCTCTCTCTCT
>JAPYZA010006276.1:0-15938 GCA_030522685.1 Eupelmus azureus | reverse complement strand
TAAAATTAATAAACAAAATGTATATTTTCTCAAAATTACACACTGTACTGTTAAAACATTTATGCGAAAAAATACAATAATTTATATAGCGCCTGTTATTTTCATAAATATAACGCGTGACTGGTAGTTTCTTTTCAGATTTAGACGCCCATATTCAGGTTAAAATAGTATTGTATTTCGCTAAAGTCTAGTAAAGCTTCGGTCTCTCCGAGCTATAGAATCATTTCTTTTGAAGTTTTTTAGCGCACACACAAACGCTCGCACGAAATTATTCCGTGACATGATTTTTGCAGTCAAGCACTTTACGACTCGCGCTCGCTGCTTTGTCGATAGTTTACGAAAGTTGAATTGTTCGATGTTCTCATTCAGCGAGTGTTACTGCTGCCAGGCTAATGTTGCTGCGTTGGAAAATTCTTTAATTATGGATGGCCAGCGACTGATAATTATTATTGTGCGTGAATTTTACGCTGTTTTGTTCTACAGAAATTAATTATTAGTTTTTTTTCTGTGATGCATCTTTGTTTGTGGCTATTTTTTTATCTTTTATAGTTTATTTTTAGTATGTTTCGTTTACTTTACTTATTTATTTGTATTAATTTTTACTTATTTTATTACTCTACTTATTTTATTTTTATTAATTTGTAATTATTTCCACGCCCATAAATTGAATAAATCATTATACAAGCATTAATTTTTTTCATATTTTTATAATTAATAAGAAATTTCGTTCAATTTTTTTACAATATTTAAGTCCATCCCAAAAGATGATGTATCGAACATTATACAATTGACATTTGAAATTCAGCCTCCTTTTTTCCTCAACGAAACCTCCTTTCAATCATCAAGTCCCCTGCATTTTCAATTATCATCACCTAAACTCGATAAATTACTAAATTTCGTTAAAAACCAAAGTATCTGACTACGCAACACACAGCCCATACAACCAACCACAGCTCTCGCAACGCCAATAACCCATCGAAAAAAAAAACTAACCCACCCGACAAAACGCACATCACATTATACACTCCGCCAAGAAATCATCGGCGTTTATCCGGCGCTGCGGGTTTACCCAACGTTCCTCCTTCATTTTTTCGTCACTTCCTGACAATCCGTCAACGCGCGTCCGTCGCTCTGTCTTTCGCAAAACCGCGCCGTCATAGCCTGCGGGACACACACACATCGCTCGGTTTTTACGTTAACACACAAGCGCGGGGACAGCAGAAATTTTGCATACGCATTATGCAGAGCTGCTCGGCGCGCGTTTGTGTACCGGCAGTGAGACAAACTCGTACACGCTATACGCAAACACATACGTGTGGACTATTTATAGGCCCGAGGAGAGCTTTTCAACGCAGGTCGCGATTTCTTCCTCTTTTTTTCGGGGTGTACTGTGCGGAATTTCGGGCCGATGATGCAAGACGCTTTTGTTTGCTTATCAGTGACATGCCCGCGCGATTCTTCCTTTTTTCTTCTCCTTTATTTCTGGGCTGGCGGATGTGAGCCGCTCGTTATCGGGATAGGAGTGTTGCTGGCTGCTACGTGCGTGTGTACGTTTTGTGGAAGAAGAGGAGAAAGTGCGGCTTGAGTGACGTCTTTGAGCTATGGAAAAAATGATGATTTAGGTTGACGGAGGAAATTCGTGAGCCGGACGACACTGGAGAGGAGACAGTTTTACAGGACTGCTATCAGTGACTTCTTTGGGCTCGACAAAAAAATTAAAAAAAAAAAAGATTGTGTGCACATGGGATGGTCGATGGGAGTGAATCTAAAAATGTTATCTAAATATCGCTTCAAAAAGTAAATACAAGGTTTTTGTTATCTTTTGGGTTTGCTTCGAAGATATATACATTTTAGTGGTGTCTCACATTTGCTGAAACGCTTGCCGCGCGGAGAAAGTTTCTGCATTGTGCGTTTCGAAACTAAAAGCTCAAAACGACACTGCATGTTCGACTTCGCGTACGGGGATTGTGAAATGAGATTTTAAAAATTCACCGGCAATAAAGACTTCCAACTTCTCGGCGCTTAGTTCTAGTTGAACTTGGCTTCTAAAGGCATAGGAATTATAAATTTATAAGGCGCCTTACCTCTTAAACTAAAGTTGTAAGGCTATTGTTTATAAATAACGTGAATTTAGTCATTTTAAAATGTATCTCTATAATAAAAGAAGCATCATATCTTATAACGAACAATTTTATCCTTGAAACTTGTGTACACCGAACGAGGTTTCGTAAAGCGTATTCCGACTTTTTACGTGTCTACGTAAAAGTAGATTAACTTGAAATATATACAAAGAAAAAGTTGTCGATGCATCTGCGCTGCCTAAACATAATTTATATTCAGCTACATTGAAAAAGAATAGAGTGAAAGACAAGTCGCCTTGGAATTTTAATTCTCGCTTTGTTTGCGGCCGATTTTCAAATGCATAATTACAAAGCACCACATGAGCATCACGTCAAAGTATTCATTTAATTTGCCGTACCTACATATCAGTGACCAAAACCCGCTAATTAACACTCAATCGTAATTCACGTTAGACAGCGACCTTATCAATCCCGCCGCAAATACCTAATCTATTCCGCGAATTGCACTTTTTCAAATTTTAGCATAATAATGGAAAAAAAAGATTAACGCTCGGGCATCATTGTTCGCCGACTTAAAAGCGACTCCCATTGAGCAAGCGTTTCTCCAATTCGGCCCAACAAAGCGCGAAAATAGAATAGGCGCAATATTAAAACAACGGCCAGAACAAAAAAGAGCCGCAAGGAGGTACGTGCCTCCAACTTCGTATTTTCCGCGGTTAGCGAGTCCAGCTCGCGGGAGAGCGCATATAGTTGGTATTATACATGCGAGCGGCTCATTTCGACATCGACGTCATTTCCAGCGCTAGTTATGAAACTGTCGCTAGGCTGAGCGTATATCTGCCTCGACGATTCGATGATCCGCGCGAAATTTTCCTTTTTTCTTCGCGACGGTTTTTAGAGATAGGTGCGAATTTGACTTGGATTGTGTAATATGATGGTGGAAAGAAGGGTTGGGTTTAGGCTGAAATAGGTCGGCCGAGGCGATCTGTCTCGTGCGTGTGTTAATGCAAAATCAAAGAGAGAAACGTAACCTTGTTTACAATGACGACTCGCGAGCTCTCGCCTGTATATGCAATTAAGGCGTTTAATTTCTTTTTGGAAATGTGTGGGAAAGAATCTAGCTGCACGCCGATTTTCGTAAATGTTTTTACAATTTATTTGTAGTTACATTTTGTTTAACGGAAAAGTAATTATTGAAAAGTTTATTCTGCACCAATAAATTAATAACTAAGATCTGATAGATAGAACGAAACTTGTTATCGTAAATAGTTTTTCCACTTACAAAAAGTGATAGAAACAAGTAGGCTTATAGTAAAGCAAAACATCGAGAATTTAATTAATATATAAGAGCAAAAATCCATTCGAAATACGATGCCAGAGTGAAAAAATTTACTGTTTTCAATCAAAGTAATTAAATTACAAGCTATCAAGGAATTAATTGATTTCAATTGAGAAATTCAGAGTATAGGTTTATGAAATGCCGGCCAAAGATTAGATTGTACAAGTAACCCGAGAGCATATGCGAACTAGGTTTACGCGCGCGGCTGAAATGGTTTAGAGTAGCGGAAGAAACGATAGCTTTTCGATTGGATTTGCGCATTCATTGACCTTTGCCACACACGCGCGTTTCTTTAGCGTTCGACTTTGGGTTAACACTATGAAAAAAGATTTTTTCGAGGACTCGTTTCTTTCTGTAAGATTATTTCAAAACTACTTTTTCAGCCCTGTACTTTAATTTATGCGATTTTTTTGTTCTTGCAACGAGCAAGTTATAAATAATTAAATAAATTTGTTAGTAAATAATAAATTATGTATCAATAAATAAATCTTGAAATAAGTTATTGAGATTATGCATGAGCTTATAAATACTCATTGTCATGAATATTTCTTTATTAAAACATAGAGAGCATTTTCTCTTACTAGAAAAATTACTTTGTGATGAAACTTGCGTTTGCGATATATCCAGCAAAAACCTCGTACGAACGTCTTTTTTTCGAAGCCCGCAAAAAACTCTAATTACGATGCTGTTCACTATTTATTGTGATATATCAAGTAACCGTTACTTATTTTTCATGCATACGAAAGTGATGATCTAGTGTCACTTTTCAATCAAATATCATTACAAAAAAACGCATTACTTTAATCATTTATTTTTAATTCCTATCGTGCTCCACTCGCATTATTTCAAATTGCAGCCTGTTTTTACTGAATTAAAACGCGCTTACTTCGGTAGAAAAAAAAACGTACTTCTCAGAGAAACAAATTCCACGTCGCCGAGACGCAAGAAGGCGCATACAAAGTCCTGCAGCAGCTTAGATTGCAACTTGGATTCCGCTGGAGGAAAAAAAAAGGAGAGTAGACTTCAAATATCGCGTCAGCTTAGAAACTCTATGGCTACCGACTGCTGGGACGATAATAAGAACATGGCGTGTATCGTGTGTAATACTAAGAATTTAATAGTCAGCGCGTTCCAAAAGATAAGCGCTCTCCAAGACGTTGGTGTCAACGTAACTCTTGAGAGACTTCTTTTCGAGAGTCTCCTTACGCGCGTTACTCGAGTGCATTTGAGACCGTCTAAGAAAATTCTAATATCGCGTCTCGAGAGCTGAAAAATTAGCGTGCGACGAGTGACTCGGGTTTTTGTTTGCCTTGAGTTTCTCAACGGTCGAGTGTATTGGATTTTGCCGTAGATTTTAAATGGTGTTGCAGTTTTGAATATTAATGCAGAATTAAATTTGTGTGATGCCCAAAAATTTTAATTATTATTATACTCTTGTAACTTATTTCTTATGCAAGTGTTTTGAAATTATCAATGAACATAAGCATCATTCAGTTTTTGCTTGAGCTTATCGCTATGAAATCTTTTGCACAATCTACTATTATAATTATAATTAAGATAATGTTCATACTCGCATTAATATCATAATTTATTGATTGTATAAAAATGTATATCTATACACTCGAATGCAGTGCACGCGCACTGAACAACTTGTTTGAAGTAGAAACAACTGAAAACTCATACTTCTGCACCAGTTTCTCTCATAAATGCTCGTTCGAGGTCAAGATAATCAAAAAAAGTCCCCGACACTCGTTTCAATAGATGCAATAAAATCATAAATAATTATAATCAATTAAATCAATCTACATACATCTACAAAAAAACTCCACTTTCAAACCTAACGCAACACTACATCCTCTATCCTCAAACCGTCATCGACTCCAAACCAACCATAAACAAAACCCTAAAACATACTCTTAACAGTTTACACCAAATCTAATTCATCAATCCCCCTCGATTCAAAAAACACATCACCGACACACACACATACCGAGCAGCATTCGGAGAAATCGATCATTCGTCAGTGGCCGATCTCTACTCGCGCTCGTAATTTTCTGCTCTACTAATGATGTCATTGACTCGCTCACTCGAGAGCGCGCCGGTATATAAACGAAAAATCCGATCGAGCGAGGTGTATACACATCACATACGTATATATACACGAGCTGCTCCAACGGCGGCTGCACGCGAGCCAAGTCCTAGATGAGCAGGAAACGCGCTTTACGCGGAGCATTGCAAAATAGCCGCGGACTCTCGAAACACAATGACGTTCATTTCGCGATGTTATTGTCGTTGGATTCTAATTTTCCTCGTTTTTTATGAAAAGAGAAGTATGGAAATGCGAGGGAACGCGCGGGCCGGATTGCAGAGAGATGAGCGACGGTCGTCATTAGATTCTCAATTAATTTTGCTATATCCGTTTGCTGTGTATGGTAGACTAATAGGTCAGCGTGTGTTTCTGTGTATGCAATTTTTCTATTTCAGCATCGAGTGTGTTTGAATACTTTTCTTACCAGGAGAGTGTCACACCTTCGGGTCTTGGATCTTGAAACTTTGGGATATGTTTTTAGGTATCGAAAAATAAATGAAGCTGACGCCATACGGTCTAACGCTTCATAAAACTAATGTTACGGACGTTTGTAATTTTATTTATGGAAAATGTAAAAATAAAGAGCTTCTCCTTGAAATGTGACTAATTTAGTCTAGAAATGTCCTAAATAAATTTCTAATAACTAAAATCAAAGTAGAGAAAACAAGCTTCAATTTGCCCCTTTCAGAATTAAGAATTAGTAATTAGAAGCAAAGTTATGCTTGTTTAAAATTAAGCAACAAAAATACAGGTTTTAACTATAAAATTGTGCAGGTTGGAATTTACATGATTTTCGGTACACTTATATTGCTCAATTTCAAATAAGCATAACTTTGATTCTAATTACTAACTTTTTATTCTGAAAAGGGCAATGTGAAGCTTGTTTTCTCTACTTTGATTCTAGTTATTAAAAATTTATTTAAGACATTTTGTAGACTAAATTAGTTACATTTCAAGAAGAAGCTTTTTTTACATTTTTCTTAAAAAAAGACTAGAAACGTCCGTAGCATGAGTTTTATGAAGTGTTAGACCGTATGGCGGTGGCTTAGTTCATTTTTCGATACCTACAAACATATAGCAAAATTTCATTAAGATCCGAGATCCGAAGGTTTGACACTCTCCTGGTTAGTGGAATTAGTTAGTGGACTTAATTAGCAGCTAAATGGATTTGCATGAAAATTTTTTGAAGAAGAATTTTTCGCTTACACCAAACAACACGAGACAATCCACACCCCAACAACACACACAGCTCCAGAATCAAAAATTGCAAATCGCAGTGCGCGCCTCCTCCGCTTTTTTGCTCTCGCGCGCGAGCGGCGCGATCGCCGAGGCGTTAAAACGGCACGCGCCGCCGACTTTTCTCGACTCGCTTCGCCTTGTACCATTTAATACTTTCGCGCCGAGCGCAGCTTTTCTTTCGCCTATTGAGCAAAGATCAAGAACGAGGTGCGTGCGCGAGCGGCATCGGATTTCTGTAACGACGAGTTGGCTGCTTCAACGGCGCGTTATGTTATAACCAAGATGACCCGATGCGCCGCGAAGCGCGATTTGTATTCAGATGGAAAGAGGAGGAATTGAATTTAGATTGAGGGGACATTAGAATAACGTTCTAGATTACGGGCTTTTTTATGTTGGTTGATGCGCGTGATTCGTTTGATTTAATTTGCGTTAGGTTTTAAATGGAATATTATTTTATTACGCTAAGTGCGAGCAATAATTTATTTTTATTTCGTTTTTCATTCATGGTATCCAGTGCGTGCGACCTTCGAGCTGTTAAGTGTTACAAAAAATTGTATTTGTGAGACAAAAAGAATTTACTGTCGATTGTAAATTATCGATTAAATTTATTAAAGTATGTTGGTACAAATTTTAGTCGGAGAGCAAACACTTTTTATATTATTTTTGGTAGTTATCGTTATTTTTAAAACTTGAAATAATATCAATACTAGCACTCGGTAAGCCTCAAATTTTGAAATAAAATAAAAATTACTGTTTGTACAGCATGATCATAAAAAAAAATGTTTTCTGAACAATAAGACTGTAGGGTAAATTACAAAAAGATAATTAATGGAACGATGTTTGTAGATCGAATAAATTAATAAAGCATAACTGCAAGTCACATCAAAGTAACAAAGAAAACTCAACAAAATTTCAACCATCAACCACCTCCCAAATCCCCAAATGCACAAAACTCCATCTCCCAGCCGTGAAAACCAGCTCGTATCCTTTTCTGTCCTATTAATCGCCGCAAAGGCCGGCTTTTTTCGATACCCTCGCGCCGCGGAGCGATAAATAAAAACGGGAAAAAAACGCCGGGGAAATCGTAATTGTGTCTAATTTATCGTTTTCTGGCCGCGCGCTCGTGACTTATGTGCACCAGAATTACTTAACCAATTTCGCGGCCTCGAACGTCGCGTCGGCGCTGCGCGCGCGTAACGACGTTGACTATCGATACGCGAGTGGGCTCTCGTATTATGCAGTCGTATTATGCGAGATAAGAGGCTCGGCTCTTGTGTTTTATCGTTGCAAATTGACAGGCCTCCGCGCGCGCGACTTTTGCAAGGAAAGAGCGATATCGCGCGCCGCAATGTTCGCTTTTTTTTCTTTCTTGGAGGTTTTTTTGCGCGTCGGTGGAAGGCTTCCTCTGGTGCTGTTTTTATTTTTTGAAAGTTAGGCGGGTTTTGTTATTGGGTTTTGATGAGTTTTACGATGGGGCTGGTTGGTGCTTTGAATGGTATTGGAAGTACCTTCCTGAATTGCAAATCATGATTAATATTTGCACTTTAAATTATAAATACGAAAGGCCAGTTGAAAACAGTAAACTAAGAAATATAAAATTTTCCTCAATTACTTTATTTGTATTAAAAGGTTCTGATTTCTCTTGCTTTGACCGTTACATTGAAATTTTTTTATATTAAACTTTTTCAAGGAACTGACCTGGTTTGAAAAGACAAAAAATTAGCGTATCATTGATTTTATCCAACACAAGTTTGATGAATTAATTATAGAATCTTACTGAATATAGTTATAGAACTCGTTAAAGAAGCCTCACCTTATTTGCTACACGGCCCTACGTGTCCACAATTATCTCATGAGCTTATTAGTACATGATGAGCTATTATAATAGTCCAGATTATTTAATCCACATAAATTTAGTTTACCTTAAATTATTTGGATTTTAGTCATTAAATTTGGTATTTACTGAATTCGAGATCGCATAAAAAAGCCTAAACATTTATAATTTTACAAACTGACTATTCCTGTAGAAGAAATTGTGACCATATCAGGCTATTATTTCCGCGATCTAAATTTAAAAAATAAAAAACTTGAAAGCCTGACGTGAAATGAAATTAATATCAAGAAATCCTTGTTTGACGCTCGAAAGCACATAATGGAAATAGCATGTTTAATAAACCTATCGAGCTCGTATAGTAGGCACATAAAAGGGGAGAAGTTTGTGCTAAGTAAAAGCACAATTGTTATCGCGAACGAGATATAAGATAATCAAAGATATCAGTTCAACAAACTTCCATAGCGCTTTCGCTGCTAAAAGTAAACAAACGCATAAGGCAGCTGCCATTAATATCTAAAATTAAAAAAAATACTCATATAGAATAAAAAATAATTCACACACGCAATCGCTTCAAACTTCAAACATACACCTAAAACGATCGCACGCAACCGAAACATCTCCACTCTAAAAAAACCCTCGCAAAATCCAGCGGGGCCTCGGCATCGGAACGTTTCAATTAGACTCGCGATTCGTCAAACATCGAGCCGTATAACGAAACCCGCCGCGCTGCGTGTGTGTATAACCGGTGCGCGGAGAGGCAAACATACATATATACGAGAGAGTTTGTGCAGCGCGCGCGCTCGCAAAGAAGGACAACTCCTCTCGCGGTGTGCCTGCACGCGCGCGTTGTGTAAACGATCGTTGCAACACTATCGTCACTATGGTAATTGACTGGACTCGTCGTCGTCGTCCTCTGGACACTCGGCTGCGGCCAGATCGTCTCGTAAGAGGCCGAATATTTCTGTCACGTCGGGGAAGAAAATTAAACGAGAGCGAGATGTGTATATATGAAATGTCGCTTTTTCTTTTCCAACGATGTTGAAAGCAAGTCGAGTGTGAGGTTTCACGATTGGCGGATAGGATTAATTGCGCTGTTTTTAAATAATGGGGAAAGGTGAGGCGGCCGGTGTGATATTATTTTTAAACGGGAAACTGTCCGCTCGCTAAATTATCATTATTATGCGGAGTGATGTACTAATGAGCGCGTGTTTCAATGAGAGCGCCGTGTTTTTGGTTTAAATAATAGCGTGAGTGCAGCGTGGAACGGACTTTTTTTTTCGAAATATGTCAGAAGCTGAAATATTAACTGGGTTACGTGAAATAGGAAAAAATGCTTTGTTCGATATTAAGTTGCGTACGGTTTTTTTTTCTTGTGTAATAAAAATAAATGAACATTTTTTTAAAAATCGTTTTGAAAAATTCATTGTATAATAGAACATCGTCGAACCGTTTAAGAATTACACGCTGAATAAAAGTTTCGAGAAAAACGAGTCGCTTAAAAAGTAACTGCAAAAAATTATTGAAAATTTCATAAGACATGACTTGAACGAGTCACGTCACATTAATGGAACGTCTTTTTACGATCACACTAACTACCGCCTAAATGAATTATATTTTCCATTAAATAATCCTGCAAATTTTACTGAATAATTTTCAACTCTTGTCTATTACGTGAAAAATCAACACGCTCCATTCTAATATACTGTACAATTACTCATTACACAGCGGTTACGTCTTCCTCAAATGAATTTTCTATGCATCGCTCTTCTCTGCGCACATTAACAATGTAAAAAAGGAAACAGTAATAAGTACGAATTACAGTAATAACGGCAACAAATGCCCTTCAACCTATTTTCACTACTAATGCACTCGCAGCATTATCCACCTAAAGTATCCATGAAACGAATACCAATCCACTACTACAATTCAAAAATTAAATTTTCATCAAACACTAAAAAGTAAAACTAAAAAAATAAATTTTAATGAAAGGCCATTAATAATTGAAAAGAAAAAAAATGAGCGGAAAGTAGGTTAAAGCTTAATGGAACAAAAGAGCGTGCATGTGTGTGTATATACGTACAAGTCGCTTACTTTGCGTGCGAAGACTGCTCAGCGTTTTCCTCCTCAGCAGCGCGTCCGGAAACCGAGCATGATCCCAGCGCTCGCATCGTCACGTGTCTCATCGTCGACGGAAAAAAAATCCACGAAATTCGCGAAGGCCACCCCCTCCTCCTCCTCCGCAAATGAATCAATCTCCAAACGTATTAATCATCGCACTTCTCTAATCTCTCCGTGAACCGAGAAAAAATAATTCAACTCCGGAGCGCGCGCGCCCTTTTTTACATTTCGAAAAGCGGCAAACCGCGCGAGCGCCGATCGACGACTGCGCTTGCGAGCGAGCGCGCGGGTAGCTTCAGGTAGCGCTCGCGCGCGCGTCGATGACGCGATTATCGCTCTCTCTCTTTTTTCTACCCCTCCACTTTGACCTGCGCGCGCTCGCTCGTTTCTCTCTTTAAGAACTGGACACGCGCGCAGGAAGTTTCTCACGACGCGACTTTTATATATGTGTATGTGTGTGCATTTCGTTTTTTTTTTCCACGTTTTTCGCGCCGTTGGGCTGAGGTTTTTCTTTTTTTTGTGAGACGGTTTTTTTCGTCTCGGGTGTATGTGCGAGCGCAATCGCGAGGCTCATTGACACGCGACACTTGCCTGTTGCGCCTGCCGCGTTTTTAGACTGGAGCGAGGCTCGGGTTTTCAATGAAATTCGTCGACGCTGCTGGATTCGTGGCTGGTCGTTTTATTTACAGGAAGGAGCGTTTGGTTTTTGCGGGGCTGGGGATATATGCGTTTTTATGTTTTGGGGGACAGTCGCTGGGTGTTGTGAGAATAATTATTTTTGTGCTATTTATATTGACAATTTTTAAATCAGTTTAAGTATCGGTTTAATTATTATTCATAATCATTTTTCATTATTGAATTATAAAAACCCTTAAAAGAATAGATGTATGAAAATGTTACTTCTACCAATTGTTAATTGATGCTTAATGTAATCTTTAGCGATGTGATCTCTCATGAAATTTAGCTCGTATATATAGATGATAATCTGATTAGCACATGATTAAAATTTTAAGTGATTCTAAGAAAAGTCAATGATTCTATAAGCTTCAAACATATGACAAATTTATAAAATCTAGGTCATTATTGTACGTTTACTTAACACTAGAAACCAATCAAAACATAACTAATATCCATAAAAAATATAATAACGATAACTAGATTTCAATAAATTTACAGCTGCCCAAATTACGTTTAATTTATAAATCACTTATTTCAATAATAAACATTACTGTACTCTTTCTTTACACAAGCTTTCACCCCTATTATATTGATTTTAGCCATAAATTATTTTTCCACAAATAGCAACTATCAATTATTCATCTACCTAATGGTACCAAAGGTTAGATTTTTTATTTCCAACAAATCGAAATTAATTACAGGCAATATTTACACACAATGTTTACGAAATAAAAAATGAATATAAGTTGCAAAAATTCGGCCGAACCAAATTATAATGCTTCGCCATATACATTTGCCTTATCTAAATTGCCTATGCATGCCGAAAAATTATACAATAATTTACGTTTTGGAACCTAGGTAAAAGTCTACAATGTATATTTTAGAGGCGAGTTTCAATATGCATACAAGTGTTTTGTGTAAACTTGTACTCTTAGAGAACAGGAAACTTTTATCACTCCTTCTCCTTTACTTTTCCCGCTACGGCTTACAAAAGTATATGCGTCCCTTCCTCTTTCGCTAGCTCCGCGAGCGCTCGCGTTTTATTCTCCCTCTCTGTCTTTCTCTTCTCTTCCCATACGCGCTCTTTTTTTCGATTAGTTTCAGTTTTAAGTTTAAGCGGGTACTGCGGGTGGGCAGGTGAAGGAAACATTTACTGTAAAAGGAACATCCTGTGTGTCGCGAGCGCTACTCGGGCTAAATGTTAATTCTTTGCTTTGCTGGCCAAATTTTTTTTTTTTTCGTCTTTCGTGAAATTGACTGAATTTAAAACGGAATCGACTTTTAGTCTGGATATTAGTATAGGAGTACGTGTGTGTAGCGCTTATATTTTGATGTAAATGCAAATGAAAATTTCGAATCAACTTCATTTTTATAAGAAAAAACATTTAATCACTTATATGTCCTTCCTGTAAAAAATGTAAATAATGTTTTTCTTATTGTAATGGAAGCAATTTAAAGAGATGTATCATAAAAATAATCTCATTAAAAACTTTAATCATGCAAAAAAAATATTTTTTCATTCAGACTGTCAAAAGACAAAATTTGTTAAAATAAGAAACTAAATATGATTCAAAATTTTAATTTTATATGAATTTTATATGCTGAACTCATTATATTAAAAAAGAATATACTTATTATATGTATATTTTGGTACTCTTTAATAAAATAATACTTGACGTGGCTTGGTATAGTAAAAGAAAATATAATATTTAAAAAAAACTATATTAATTTATGTAGGTCAATTTTGCAAAGTATAACATATAACGGTATTTTTAATTTTCGTTAGATAAGGATAACCGTAATAACATCACGCTACAACAGACCTTGGACACTATTCGATAATTCAACTACTTTTCGATTATCGTAGAAAGGAAGAGCTATTGTTTCTTACCTAATGACTGTCCACTTACAAAATTAGTTCATCGAAAAAATAAAAATATTTTTTTTTGTTTTGCAATAATAATGCACGAAACATGTTATACTCTTAGTAATTTTGTAATAATATATTTATATTTATACCAAACGTATCTTTTTAGTCAATCAGAATATCAGATATCGAGTAAACGGTTAACAATAAAACATGTATAAATTTTTAATAAAAAAGAATTCGAAAAAATATTTAAAAGTATCAATTTTATAATTTGTATTGTGTCAACAAATTATAGAAACCTTTTTTTTTAAATAAAAACTTATAAATTTTTAAAATCTTGTATAGAGATAAAGCGTTACGATTTTTTTTTCGAGCAAGAGAAACAAGTATATACTGACCTTAAAAATACGACAAATTTAAGGCACAACTATAACCGCACTCATTCGACGTAACAGAAATATTGAAAGTAACTAAGCCTAGTTAGAGTTAATCGGGCTGTATTTATACTTTTCGACTTATCGGTTTTTCGTGTAGTCATAGATACTATCTCATATCCTAGCTGAACCTCCCCAATAACGTTTTTCACACCTGCACTATAATACCAGCAATAACGAGAAAAATTTCTCTTAATCCAACCAAGCACATCCCTCTAAACAATTTAAAAAATTCACCCACACAAAGCCTCCAATAAATCAACCCCCATGCAAATGTCCATTCATCCAGCCCCCGTAAAAGGTCAATAGCCATTCAGGCTCATACTTTCACCTCTCGGCGACAAGAAAAAGAAGAAACCCCTAGCGCCCGGCCGATAAATAAAACATGGCTCAACGGAACGAAATTTGGAAATTTCATTGGTCCGCATCGGCGCAATTCGTATACACTCGCGCTAACGCGCTAAGCATATTCCCGTCTAAAAATTCATGTATTCGTGCCGAGCGCGGCCCGCGTAATGAAGCCTATATATACGGGCGTCGTCCTTAATTTTTTTCTCTCTCTTTCTCTCTCCGAGACGATATATACCCAGCTGAGCGTGTGTGTGTATGTGTTACGGAGGATACGCGCATACTTGTCAGAAGACTCATCGCAGAGAGAGCGAGCCTCGCAAAGGGCCGATCCTTTGTTTGCCGCGAGAGAGCAGAGCGCGCTTGAGTAAGATAGGCTCTGGAGAAACGAAAAGCGCGCCGCCGCCGCGCGCGAGCGCTTTTAAACTCTCGAAACTGTTCGAATTTTTAAAGGCTTCTCTCTGTCTCCTTTATTCTCGGGCTTCCTTTTTCTTCTGGCTTTCCTCTTTTTTTCTCTCTCTCTTCTCCTTTTTGTTTCATTTGAATTTCTATTTTCGGAATTTTAATTCGCTGCGTTTCTGTAAACGCGCGCGCCTGCGTCTTGGTTAAGCGATGCAGTTTATTTACATATGTGCATTTGGAATGTCGCCATGGTTTATGTGATTATTAATACATGCATATGTAATGTAATTTAAGGATAAAAATCGTGCATCTTGTTAACATTTTTTACGTGGCTTTGACAAAATTGGAAAGTTTGAGGAGATTATGCGAACAAATGTTTTGAAAAAGACACTAAAGTTTTCTGCTTTTTGGAGTCGAAATACTCGGAAAATTATTTTAATGATTTGAATTGTTAAAAATAAATATCGACAGATGATGCTAAATCATAATTCGTGTAAATATTGTTACAAATAGAACAATGAATTTCATGTAATTGTTTATAATAAAAGCAGTAAAAGAAATATTTCATTAAAATAAGTTTAAAATGTGCGTACGATCACAATTCAGTAAGAATAATAAGGAAAACTTAATGAAAGAAATGCACTTTCGAAAGTTAATTTACTCGTTTACCGTCATTGAAAAATAATGCACCCGCCGCAGGTAAGGAGTGTGCTTGTTTAACTGACGCTAAAAGTCAACATGGTGGTTTTAAACTTGTGTGAATACACAGTCAAGTAGGCAGTTGTGGAAGGTACCCGCATGAAAAATTACTTCGATGTTATTCTCCTCGCATTGCAAATCGATATTTAATTGTGATAACGGTACGTCGTTCATAATTAATTCTAGCTACATCTTTATTGTCCATTTTATTGTTTTAACGTGATTAGAATTACAAATAAATTCATCACTTTTATTATAATATTTAAAATACGATTATATTTTTTAAGTAGGTATATGTAAAAAGGATAATTTTATATTTAAACAAAAAGAAAAAAAGTATTGTTAAAACATGAGTGACTTTTCTTTTTTTTGTTAAAAATATAAGCTAAAATAAACATTGCATTGTACAAAAACTGCAGTGACATTATTAAGTCAGAATCTATTTAAATAACTTTAACTAACGGATAGTATAAAATAAATATTTTTTAAATTAAATAAATTGTTGATTCTTATGAAAAATTCGATTAAAAAAAACAGTTCTTTTTATAAAAAAGACTACAAAAACGAGTATAATATTCAAAGTGATAGATTAAAAAAAATCATAATACAGAATATGTTATAATAATATACGTCTAGATACTTACAGAATCACTAGGTTTCGCACGAAATTCTACTACAGCCTTTTGCAATTCGGTGTTTTGTTTTCGTAGTATCGAAATCTGAAAATAAAACAAAAAATCAAGTTACATCCCTGGTAGAAATTTACCCATTTAAAATGGTTAGAGGTTAAGAAATAACATTAAATCA
>JAPYZA010006275.1:0-11235 GCA_030522685.1 Eupelmus azureus | reverse complement strand
GTCAAGCACCGTGTCATTATCGTCAACAAACATCACGTCAATCCACGTGCTAGAAACATAGGGGCTGTGCTTATGAGTCGGACCATGCTGGACGATCTGCAGTGAGAGTTCATTAGTTAATTTTCGTATAAAGTTCGCATCAGGTCCGTCTTTAAGTAAGTCGCCATTCAAATCCCCCATAATGATCTTGTGGCTGTAGTTTATTGAATGTTCTTTTAATGTATTTGTAAAAGTTGGATCATTAAGCGGGTATCCTGGTGGGCGGTATATTACATATATAAATATTGGTGGAGTGCTGCCCTGTTGCACCGAGGCCATTATAAATTCAGGTATCTCTGGTCTGCCCTGAACATGTGTATTAGAAGAGGCTAGTATTTTAACATTAAAAAAGTCACGTATATAAAATGCAACTCCACCACCACGTGTATGTAAGAGAGGGGGGAAAGAGAAATAATTTGCACTAATTCATGTTTTATAGAGAGTAACGGAACTATTTTAGTTTATTAAAAAACAAATTGACATATAATTACAATTGTTTACTGTTTATTGTTGTTTCCATGATATGTTCGAAACTTTGTTATTGTCTAAAAAAAGAATATATATACTGCTTTTAACTCAAGTGTTATATATATTTTAAATTTGATTCTTTACATTTTAGTTGCTGATGCAGGTTTCACAGATGAATGATTCTTCTTCCAAAGAGGTGTTCTTTGGCCGTGCTTTTTGACAAAGGAGGCATGGGCTCTATGTATCCTTTTTTTGAGACAGCAGATTTGGTTTTTGCTGTGCCTTTTTCCTTTCTCTGTAGTTTTTCTGGCGTATGGCTGCTTTTGTTTTTGATTTTTCTGTCGGTTGTTCAATGCATCTTCTTTTGTTGGGATTTTAAGTGTGTCTGATTTACTTTCTTGTTTTTCTTCTTCATTTTGCGACATCTCCTCGGTTTGATTACTAGGGTAGAATTTTACCGGTCTATTTTCCGATGTTGTGGCTTTCTCCATCGAACCTACCCATGCTTCGACTGCCTTTTGAGGATCACTCAGCGGGTTAATGTGGATGATGCAGTCTTTTTTGCTGCTGCAGTTCGTGATGGGGCTGTAAGTTGGCCCATCTTTATCATCATCATCTTCGATGTTCGGCTCTTCCTCTTTTTCGATGTTTGTCTCGATGTCTTCATTTTTTGTGATATTTTCTTCTTTTTCAACTTTTTCTTCTTCATCACTTTCTTCCTCAGAGCTCTCAACTACCGAATTTTCTACTGCTCTTTCGCGCGCGTTAATTGAAGGCGCCGTGTTTTTGCATTCCGCGCTGTTTTTGAGTGCTCGTTTTGCTTCCTCTACTGCGGCAAAAGCTCTGTTTACTTCTTCTTCGGCACTTCGAGCGTCTTTTAAAGCGTTCTCTAATATTTCGAATCGTTTTTGAAGTATTCTTACACGGATGCGCATATAGTCTTCAGCGAAACTCAGATGAATGTGTTCGGACATTGTGATGGTCAGTAGGGGACTGACTAGTTTGGTGAGAGAATGAGATGTGATGGTATTGCTTTATCGAAAGAGAAATGTTTTATGGTGTGTCGGGCTTCTGAATAGTCTCAGGCTCCTTGTATTCATAGAGTCATATTGGGTTGGGTAACGGTTCCTGGAATTTTTGCTGATATTGTTACAGTTAAGCATAATTGTTTCTTCCGATTTTTGTCATAAGCTATAAGTCGTTTCCATTTACTAAGTTGATAAGGAGACTTGATGTTGGCTTGTGTTTTGAGTCGTTTTTAGTCCCCTTCTTAGCTGCCTTTTCTTATCACGAGTATCAAGTATCCTTCGGCATGAGAGCAGTACAGCCTCTTTCACTTCACTCTTCGGTGCTTCATTCTATTCTTGGTCGTTTAGTGATTCGTTAGTCTGCTAGTCTTGTATTCGGTAACGAAATGTGTCCATCAGAGATTTATCGTAATGATTTTTATATTGACTTTGATGATTATGTCGTGAGTGCTTATTTTTAAATGCCTTGTATACGTATATATATTGTTTAGTTCTACATTCGTTTTATTCTTTTTTTGTTTAATAGAATGTCATTCGTGTGGGACGTTTCTTGCGGCGCATGCAGAATGCCCATTTTTTTTATTTTGCCTGCCCTTTTCTGTAATAAAGTTGTAGAAGTTCGCTGGCGCGGTATATTTTGTGCGGGTTACGCGCATTAGTTATGATTCCCATGTGTTCGTTAGTAGCCGAATGTAATTATTGGTGATAATGGAGTAGATAGAAGAAAAGGGTGTTTGTTTTTTTTTCTTCATCATGTGTATTGGGCTCTAGTGCATTGTTAACAAATGAGGATTAATTCAAAAGTTTTTCTTAATTTCTTTCCCTTTTTTTTATGCAGTGTTTTTGTTATGCAGTTTTTGTTATGCAGTGTTGTGCATGCATACCGTAGTGCTTTATGTATTCGCACTGTCTGCGTTATGCGTGCTCACGCTATCCGCGTTATACGCTCGCGCTCGACAGCGCCATGCGTGTACTCTGTAGAGTGTTATGCACTCACGCTGTCCGCGTTTTGCGCTCGCGCTCATTAGCGCCACGCGTGTACACTGTAGAGCGTTATGCTCTCGCGCTCGACAGCGATATATAAAGCTAAGTATTGAAATATTTTAGTTATCAGTTTTGAAAAATTAACTCTTCTTAATTTAGCAAAAAAACAAAGGAAAGATTATATACTTATTTTAGGGTTTTATTTTATATTTTTATAGATGTACAGATTTTTCTGGATTGAATAAAAAATGTTTGAAAAATAGCATCTTTGAATATTTTTTCTTTTTCAATAATGCATAAAATATCAAGAACTTGAGTTTTTTATAGTTTAAAATTCTAGTTTACTCCATTTTTTTAACAACTGAAAATATCAAAAAGTTTGAGTAAAATCCGTAACCTAAAGGTGGAATACTCTTTCTCTAAGTACACATAAAAAAAGGGCATGAAAATGAAATTTTGTTTTTAAATTACTAAGCTTAATTTAGATAATAAGTGTACAAAATTTAGTAAAGATTTATTTATTAAGTAATTTAGAAATTACAACGGGGTATAAAAAAAAGTATCATAAACACGCGGATATACGTGCATACACATCTGACATACATTTTGTAAAACGTTTCTTTTTTTACTCTTCTCGGGACTAGGATTGATTTACAATGAAATTACAGAAACGAAAATTGTTGCTAATATAAAACTTTCTTTTTTCTTTAAGCAAAGCAAAATTTATTGTTGATAAATAATCAAATTTTTAAATTCTTAACTAAAAATAAAGAAAATTTCAAAAATTGTCTAAAAATATTTTCTTAAACATTTAGCCTAATAAAAGAAATGAAAAAGTCTATCATACTTTGCTTGCTTACTGAACAAATAATTTCTCTTCTTTCAAATATACACTTACGTTACATTTTACAATAATTTACAACAAATATTTGATAGTTGATCAGGAGGCCATCATATAAGAATGAGTAATGGCAGGAAAAAAAAAACGGCGCGCCCACAAAATACAAGCAAAAAGTTTTGCATCATATCAACACTGCTCGTATACGGCATACCCGAAAACATTTTGTAAAATGCGCATAAAACTCGGAGAGTCGTGAAATAGCCACCTATATGCATGCCTCTTAACATTACCCTCGCTACGATACTGTGACTTATGCAAATGATAGAAAAGCTTTCTACAAAATAAATATTTTTCGATCCTGAGAATGTGCACTCATGCACTCACGCGGTCCGCGTTATGCGTGCTCACTGTGCAGCGTTATGCGCTCGCGCTCGACAGCGTTATGCGTGTACACTGTAGAGCGTTATGCGCTCACGCGGTCCGCGTTATGCGCGCTCACTGTACAGCGTTATGCTTTCGCTGCGTCGCGTTCTGTCGTATTGAGAGTATTTTTTTTATTTTATTTTTTTTTATTTTTATCCATTTGTGTCAGCTATATTACTTGTAATGTAATAAATAAATTATTGAATTTATGTATTGCACGTGGAATTAAGAGTGCTTAAATTTAGTTTCGTGAAGGGGATCTAATATCTGTAAAGATGATTTTGGGTTTCATTGTTATTGTGTACATAGTACACAGTATTAGTTTGGATCTCGCGCACGACGGCGTTATTAGGGGCAATGTCCTGTGTTAGGCAGTTACGCGTAACAGCGTTAAACGGGGTTTTATTTATTATTGGTTTGTAGATAAATGTTTCTATGTATTAGGAAACAAAAATTTTGGATTGAGACATTCGATTGAATTTTCGCAATGGTACTTTTTAATTTAAGTAATTTTTTTCTAATTCTGTATTCTTAAATTGAGGAAAAAAAAGGTTATTAAGTACTTGAAACATTTAACCAAAGATTGGAAGGAAAAGGTAAAGTATGAAGTTTATATGCAGGTTGTGAAAGGTATTTTGTTCAGCTTTAGGACTGAAGGTGGGGCTATTTAGCTCGATCGTCCGCTTTACGTGTTATCGCATGTTTGTCTTGTGAGCTGTTGACCGGCTGCGTTATGATTTTACTGTATTGCGTTATGTCTTAGCGGTCCTACGTTTGGTGATCGCATCTGTAGATGTTTCTTTATATTAAGCAGATTTGTTTCTGCAATTCATCTTAATCGTTTTGTTAGTACGCGTGCGCAAATTTCTTAAAACGCTATACATTTTTAAATTATTTACGGATGACATGTGATCTAGTTGCGCGAATTATACTAACATTTTGAGGTCATATTTATCGCTGTGATATTTTCTTGTTCTTGTATGTACTCTAAAAAAAAGATAAAAAAGGGAATAGAACATAAAATAGTAGGTTTAAGTGGGATAAGGTATATTAGTAGGATATAGAAAGAATGATGTTATGCGAAGGTTAGGCTTTGTAAAGGTATATCGCTGTTCAAGGCGTCGATGGACGAAGTTCTTTCTGGAAGCGGATATTGTTCTAAGGCCTGTGAAACTTCTGGTACTTCTTGTTCTCTGTTTGTGAACCTTCTTTTTGGTTCCTCGTAGATATCGGAAACTATATAGTTTTCATTATCTTGTATTCTTTCCATTCTTGTGGTGAGCGTTATCGTAGGGTCAAATGGTTTGGGCTTGACCTCTCCGTGGGTTCTGGAAGGCAAGTGGAAAGATTGTGTTAGATTCCTTTGCCGTTGGTAGTTCTGTTAGTATGATTATTTATATTTCCTTGCGTGTAGCATTTTTGTTTTTTCCATCCTTCCTATATTTCAAAAGCTGGCGTTTTCTTACTTTTCCTAATATTGGGGTGATAGTTATTATTACAATTAATAACAATAACAAACCGGCTCCTCCTGAAATAAGGTAAATTTTGTTCCAAGTTCTTGTTCTTTGGATCATTGCTGATTCTCTGAATCGGTGTTCAATTTGCGAAAGTTTTTGAGATTCTTCTTCATTTGCCCATTGGTCGAGGTCTTTGTTTATCTCTTTTTGAGAAGACTCATAAGTTCCGAACAGATCCGTTACGCTGTGCTTTTCGAGTTTCAGCACGAGTAGGATCAAGTCAAGTTCGGGTTTATAGATGAACGTTTGATCTTCATTTATTACGCATACTCTATACATAGTGGCATCATAGACATTTGCTGTGCAGTTCCCATGAAGAGAGAATATTCCTGTTAGATTTAGAATGACCTTTTCGATCTGGTGACGATTATTGCAGGTGGTTCGTAAAATTGAGTTTCGCGGTAGAGAATATAGCCATTCGTCTATAGTTGAGAGTTTTTTCCAATAATAAGTTTCTTGTTTGTGAATTCTTATGTCACAGAAGTTGTAATTTTCGTGGGTTCGGTGATTTAGCATTTGGTATTCGCAAGGTGCTTGATCGGATTTATCATAGAGTGGAGCCAATGGTGAACATAGTAGGGTTTTATTGTCCTTAGAGCATTGATTTATATCCTTAGAATCTAGCAACATATAATGTTGATAATTTAAAGTGACGAAGATATGTTGATATCGCGGGATAATGCTTATAGTTTTTTGAATTTTTGAAGTTAGGTTAGTTTTGACGGGTAATGAGTGTACCTCATAATGGTGTAGACTGAAATTACTGGTTAGTGGGAATGTCAAAGTTGCTATATTTTACAGTTATGTATCGTTACGTTTGTTTTGGATATGCTAAATAAGTGTTGTGGTGTTATTAGGGTTCTTTCCTAAGGTAAGTTACAATCGGAGTGAAAGCGTTCAATTCTTTTAGTACCTGCTGTAGTTGACTATGGGTTAGAAAAAGTGGATGTAGACGCCCTTGTGCTGTGGTTTCTACGCCATTGATTAATGTTCTATAAGATGATATGCTGAAAATTAGGGATTCTTCGAAATTGGCTGCCCACAGAGATATGTGATTGGCTGTTTGAATTCTTGTAGCATTGGAATTTTCGGTCAGTGCATGTGACATTACTTTAATTAATGAATCGTGTAATCGGGAAATTTCTTGGTTCTTTCGACTTAACTGGTTGTGTATTTTGTCGAGTTCGAATCGGACGATGTGCACTTCTTCCGATTGTAGTATGGATATATTTGTTTGTCGGTAATAAAATTGATTTAGCTGATCGTTTCATTTATCTTCGTCCTCTGCATCCATTGTTCCGAAAAGTTTTTTACTTATCTAGCCAACGGATTCGAAGGGCGCTTCTCTTTTTGCTATATTTTTAAAGTTGTTCCCATCTGAGCTTCCTACTCCTATTTCTGACGCAAAATAACTGAATAATTCTTCTTGCAATTCCTTGAAGGTTGCTAGGCTTGTTTCTAATTTATGTAAGTTTAGTATGTTTTCACATTCATCTAATCGTACCTTTTTGCAGTTACTGTAAGTCTCTCGGAGTTGATTTTCCCTAGCTTGTGTTAAATTAGTGGCAGGTTCTAAATTTAGAACTATTTTTAATCTCCATTGAGTTAGTACTAATCGGGACTTTCCTCGGTATTCCTAGTACACGCCCGGATTTTCTTCAAGTCCAATTATTTGTATTGAAGCCGTTGCGATTTCTTTTTGGTGACTTAGCATGCACATTCCTGTTAAGATAACGATGTAACATAGTTCCTCCATGGTATACGTTACAATGCAAATAGAAAAAAAAATCGTTGCGAGGCTTTAATTTATCTAGATGTTTGATTATTCGTTTCCCGTTAGTACTTTCTAATATGGCATTATGATTTTTAGTTATTTCACATATTTAAAAAATTCCATTATAGTACTTGTCCAGTTTTCCGTTTCTTGGTTCTTTTAGTACGTAAACTTCCATTCCTTCAGTTAACTTCTGGGGTCTGGAAGTTCTGTCATAGTACTTCTTGCTACGGAGTTTGGCCTTGATGAGGTTATCGTGAGTGGTTTCTTGTATTTCTTTCAGACATTTAGCTAAGTCATTAACATAAGAACCGTAGGTTACGATTTCTTCATAACTAGGTAATTTACTGGGGGGTTCTTGCCTTTTGTCCATATACCACCTCATATGGCGTGAATCCTGTAGCTGCGTGGACTGAAGTTTTGTATTCGTAAATAGCAAAGCCCACGGCCTTATCCCAATCTTGGCGTGTTCCGGCTCTAGTCCTTAAGGGGCCCAGCCTGAGTTAAAATCACTGAAAATTAGTAAAATATTGATTACTATATAAAATAGTAGATCGTAACTTTTGTTAAGATAAATCTTTTGTACTTATTATGTACATATTACAGATCATTTTTGCATATTTAAGTGACCTATATTGTCCTCTAAGTCTCTAACACCGCCAACCGTTAGAAACCTTTAATGCTGACTATTTGACCCACTTACCACGGGTTTTCTAGCCAACCAGCTCATCAATTTATACCAGATTGGGCTTAAAGTACTCCTTTAGAGTAGCACTACAGAATGTATGGATTATTTTTTTGAAAAAACGTAACAAATAATTATTAGAGACACTTACGTCCAAAATTTTAGTAATAAATTATTTAAAAGTGAAATCTACACACATTAGAGTCTCTAATAATTATTCGTTACGTTTTTTCGAAAAAGTAATCCATACATTCTGTAGTGCTACTCTAAAGGAGTGCTTTAAGCCCAACCTAGTATAAATTGATGAGCTGGTTGGCTAGAAACCCCGTGGTAAGTGGGTAAAATAGTCCAAATTAAAGGTTTCTAACGGTTGGCGGTATTAGAGACTTAGAGGACTATATAGATCACTTAAATGTGCAAAAATGATCTGTAATATGTATATAATAAGTACAAAAAATTTATCTTAACAAAAGTTACGATCTACTGTTTTATATAGTAATAAATATTTTACTCATTTTCAGTGATTTTAACTCAGGTTGACTCCCCTTAAGAAGCCATCTAGCATAGCGTGACTTCTCTCCAGAGACCCATTTGATTAAGGATGGTATGCATTTGTGTTCAGAAATTTGAATCCATAAAGTTTTCCTAGGCTTTCCAGTAGTTCATTTCTGAAACTCTTTCCTCGATTGCTCAGTATTACTTTGGGTACTCCATAGACTGTTATAAAGTTTTGCGACAAGGCGTCGGCTATAGTAACTGCTTTTATGTTTGGAATCGGTACGGCCACGCACCTGTTTCTTTTTGCTGCAGTTTCCGATCGTCGGGTATGTTAGATCTTCTCAAGGTTGATTGAAACTTAGGCTGGATTATGTCATCTTCGAGCGATGAGGACGAAGAGTCTGAAGAATTTTCTTCATCTATAGGTATATCGTCTTGTATCCTAGTTTGACCCTCTGAATACCTTTTTGTTTCCCTGACCTTTCCTTCTAATAATTCTTCGATCTCGCTGGTTCCCGTTATCTTTTCTTCGCCAGGGTCTGTGTCGACGTTTGACTCACTTGTTGGTTCTTCGGATGGATTTATTAAATGGGGGAAAGTCGATCTGTCAGCAAGTGGTATCGGTGGTCCATCAGTCTAGCTATCTGCTTCGGTCTCCTCTTCTTGTGAGGTAATTTCGCTGATGGATGGCGTCAACTCTGCGAAATTTACCTTCTTTTGTGGTTCTTGAGTTCTTCTGATTCTTAGTCGTTTACCTATGGTACTCGCGTTTAGATCTCCCTGTCCTCCCGTCTGTCCGGTGGTTGGTGCGGTGACTTCATTTGTCGACCCCTTCTTTCGACCTCTTTTGTTCTTAGTTCCGAGATTGGTTGAGTTAGTTATAGTGCCGCTAGTATTTTGCTGCTGTCTTATTAGAGAGGTTTTAGTTGGCTTTGGTAGGTTAATTGGGTATAATGTTACCTTTGGCAAGTCACTATCCTTTTTACTGAATAAGTCAACTTCTTGAGCTTGGTTGGGAAGGTCTCCAGTTTGATATTCAGAAGTTTTTGAATTATATATCCTTTTTGGCTCGATATTTGACAAGTTCTTTTCCCGGGCAGCGTGAACTTTGCTTTTCCCTGGTGTCACTTCTTTCGCGCTCTTTGGTGGATTCCTGGATAAAGCGTCTGCATTGGTGTTAAGCATCCCAGGTTTGTAAACAAACGTATAGTTATATCCTCTTAGTTTAGCCCTCCAGAGATTCAAGCGACTCATGGGGTATTTTATTGAGTCGATCCACGTTAATTGTTCGTGATCCCCATATACTGTGAACTATCGGCCATATAGATAATGTTTAAAGTGCATTATTGCAGCTAGAACTGCTAGGCATTCCTTTTCGGTAGTAGAATATTTACGTTCACACTTGTTTAATGAACGTGACATATATGCTACTTGCCGGTTTTGTCCTGTTTCCCCTTGGCTCAACACTGCTCCAATGGCTACGCCAGATGCATCCGTGGTTAGTATGAAGGGTTTGTTTAAGTCTGGACTTATTAAAACGGGCTAGGTGCAGAGTGCGGTTCTCAATATGTCGAAACTCTGCTGTTGTTCCTCTTTCCATTCAAATTTTCCTTTGAATGTGGATGTTAGAAGGTCATTCATAGGCTTAGCTTTAAGGGAGAAGTCTTTAATAAAACGCCTATAGTACACCGCCAGTTCCAAGAACTGCCTTACGTTGGTTATATTCCTTGGCGTGGGAAAATTTTTTATAGCTTCTATTTTCCCAGGGTCTGGTTTTACCCCATAGTTTCCGATCAAGTGTCCTAGGTATTTGACTTCGGGTGTTAAAAATTCGCACTCTTAGAGTTAAAGTTTTAACTCGGGTTTAGTTGATCTTTCGAATAGTTTAAGAATTTTTTTCCTATGTTCGCCTCAGGTGGCTGAGTACAGGATGTGTCGTCCGTATAAACGAACAATTCCTTCCCTTGAAGTCTTGCAATTACTGTGCCCATCATTCGTTGGAAAGTCGGCGGAGCATTGGACAATCCAAAGGGCACGCAGACGAATTTATAATCTCTGTAGGGTGTACTGAATGCCGTTTTCTCTCTGTCTTCGGGGGCGACGGGAATTTGGTGACATCCGCTCACTAAGTCAAAAACTGAAAAATAATTTGCATTTCCAAGATTCTCTAGTATTTCTTATATGTTGGGCAACGGATATGCATCTGGTTTTGTTTTTGCGTTTAATTTTCGATAGTTCATGAGTACTCTATGTCGTGGCTTTCCGTCCGGTCCGAGTTTCTTTGGAACTGAAATTATGGGGCAGTTCCAAGGGCTCTCAGATACTCCAATCATCCCATTTTCTAGCATTTTGTTTACTTGTTCCTTTACTACATTGTGTACGGCTGAAGGTATCCGGTAGGGCTCTACAAATACTGGTATGTTATCAGTGGTCCTTACGTGGTGTTCGTTTACGTTTGTCCACGGGGGCTTATCTCCAGGTAACATGATTATATTGGGAAAAATAGTGAATACTTCTTCGAGTAGCTTTATTCCCTCGTTACAGTGATGTGGTCGGTGTAATTTCTCAATTATGAAGTTTATTCTTTCTTGCCCTGTCAGTTTATTTTTCTCCTCAAAGTCTTCTTCAAAATAATCTTCAGTGTCACTCCCTAAGTCAAAGGCTTCGAGTTCCTGTGGGGGTATCTCTACATGGACCGGGTCGTTATGGATGTTTGATACATAACCATAACACTCGTTATCGTTACGCATAACGCACCCGCGGTTAAGCGTCAAGCCGGGAGCTAGAATTATCTTTCGTAGAAAGGCGTCTCCCACTGGAGCGTTGCCTGTCAGAGGTATTTTAATCTTACTTATTTCTGTGGGTGGTACATTGTATACGATGTTATGCCCACTTTTGTGTCCTTTTAGGGTCTGTTGGTTGATCTTTTGTTCTTCTGACTCACTGCCGTTAGCTGGACATGGCGTTATGGGGTCTGT
>JAPYZA010006274.1:0-11236 GCA_030522685.1 Eupelmus azureus | reverse complement strand
GTCCACGCCACGAGAGTTGGCTCGCGAGAAAATCTCCCTCGCGAGGAAAAGCTCGCGGTTAGTATTTCGTCGCGTGGCTTTCTTTGTGTCGTGCACACTAACACACGCGCGCCCCGCTTTTCTCTCACTTTCTGTCACACACACACTCGCGACACCGCGCGAAAGAAACGGTTACACGCTGCAACGATTTGCAGCGGACGCTCGCTACTCACACACACACACACACGCACGTACGTGCCTCGCTTGCACTTCGACTCTGCACTCGTAGTTGAGAGAACTCGCGCGAAAATACACGAAAGTGCACTGGAGTAAACGGCCGCAAGTCCGTGCTCGCGTGTACTCCAGTATGTGTTAAAAGCCTGCAGGCCTACCTTTTAACTGCGCTCGCTCGATCAAACTCGCTATACCCAAGTTCGCTGCAGTGGCTCTCCGACGTCAGATCTCTCTAGGATTGCAGTCGGGACGAAGTCGCGCGTCTCTCTTGCTTTTTTATCTGCGGGTAAAAAACCGGTAACGTTTCTCCGTGCTGTACGTAACGCGCGCGATCAGCAATCTAGTTACGGCTAGGTCGCGGAGTCTCTCTTGTTCTCCCGCTCGTATCGGGCCGACAACGCGTGCGCGAGTCTAGCGCAATGTGCGCAAGTCGAGCGTCGCGCGCACGCGGCCCGAAAATAATTTCAATTTGAATTACGAAATTCGCAGATCGTCACATTACATATAATTGGATAAATATTTACTACCCACTAGATATATTTTAACAAGCGAACTTTTTTGAATGTTTATGTTTCGTTTATTATTCAATTTTGTTAAGTTGCTAAATTTGTTTTACAAATTACGTAATTTATTTATTTCACATATCTCTAAATCTGGTGTCTGTTATTATTTAAGTTATACACGACTGTATATTTTACAATAAATTTTATACATAATTTACTTTTCACATTACAATGTTTAAGAAATATTGAAAATGGTTCCTATTATGTATATGATTTAATTTGATTCATACTATCAATTTATATAAAAACATTTCTTTTTAAATGATCGTTTAAATAATAATTTCCGAAAACGAACGAGTTTATTAAATAGTATAATATACAAAATATATCTTTAAAAACTTCAACAAAAGTACAATAATTGTATTGATTTATTGAAAAGGATATATTCCGGGTATGTAATCAATTATTATCTAATTAAGACATATTTGGCCAAGCAACATAAGAATCGAGAGTCATTTTGGTAGTAATAATAATTAATAATAATAATTGTAGTTTTGCGAATTATAGATATTTGAGTTTACCCTTTCAGAGCTGTAACGCGTAAATTATACTCTTTACAAATGTTTATATATTTATATCTGTGAAATCATTAATATCACTTTGATTTTAACAATTTACGTTTTAAAATTTTTTTTTAAATTAAATTTTTTTAATTTCTATTTTAAAACATTAGTAATTCAATGAAGAGTTCGAAATTTTTTAATAGTAAGCATATTTATTTTAATTACATAATTATTATTATATTATTATTATTACGATTTTTATTATTATTATTATTTTTTTTATTATTATTATTGTAATTATTATTATTTTAATTGTGTAATTTTATTTTTACCTTAAGTGGAGGAATACGTCAAATTTAGATGTATTCTAAAGGAGGATCCCATCGGCTATATAGGAAATTGTCCCGCAAGGACAACGTACAAAACTATTGCTATCGTATAGTGCATCAAAAAACATGCAAATTAAAATAAAGAGGGTCGTTTTAACTCCAGGGAAAGTGGAGAAAAAGAGGGTTAAATATTTTATGCGTTTTCAAGCAATTTTCAATAAAAAGATGAGAAAGAAAAGAAATTTCATTCTCAAATGTAGCAATATAAGGGTTCCTCTGAAAGTAGGATTGTTAAAATAGATAATCTTTTGGATTCTCTTACTTCCGATATTTGGTTCGTCCAATCAAAAACGTGCTAAGATATTTTTTGTACAACTAATCTCCATCGCCATTTCTGCTACTTATGATATTTAATATAAAAAAAATTATTCCAGCTAACCTGAGCGGCTGCTCTGAATCAGTGTATGGTCTATTGGTTTATTATTTGATTTAAAAAAAAGTGTCAAGATATCTAAATCATATTGAGACAGTGGTGAGATGTTTCTTTAATCACACTTGTACAGTAAATCGCAAACAACGGGTGAGTGGAAGGGAACGATTGTGTAGAAAAGAGGAAATTAATAAGAATCACTAAGTTCTATTTATTCACGTACAGCAAAACTCCGGAGGGCTCATTAGAATGAACTTTTCGTTTGAGACTCCTCCGGTCAACTAACTCTCGCACGCATTTTTCCTACCCTTATATATCCTACGCATTTGCATTCTCAAGCATACATAAGCATCACGGTAATAACCCCCAATAAAGGCGGATTCACCCAGGTATAGGCAATAAATGTTTTTGCCGTTCATTCTCTAAAAACTAACGCTCTGCAAATATATGCACACTCCTTGCTCACGTACATATCTAACAATGTTCTACCTCCCAACTGTGATGAATAAACAAATTCAGCTCATTTCCCTTGATACATGAAAACGCAAAATACAAACATGATGATATACACATATACTGATAAATGTAGATGAATATATAAAGGAAGTAATTCTATCGTTATTCAGCAAATCAATTTTAATCTAAAATAAGTACATAAAAATACACATAATCTCGAATTTTATTATTACAAAACAATTTTCTCATTTATTTCTTCTCTTATTTATTATAATTCAAAAGGCAAGGTTTTTTACTTACTCTACCATATCTAGTAACTAATTGTCCTTTTTCTATGTCTTTATTATAATCGCTATTTTCTGGTAAATATTGGTCATTGTCGCACGCAGGTATGTCATTATTATAATCACTATTTTCTGGTAAATTAGGGCTATTGTCACATGCAGGTACTATGGTCTGTGAATCAACAATTTCATTATAATTAGCTTCAAGTGGATAAATTCGTTGGATTGGCCGTATTAATTCACCCGCAGCGGTGGTTAATCGCACTACACGAATTTTACCATCCTTTCCAGGAATTAATTCTTTGATCTTCGCTAAAGGCCAAGCCATACGCCTCATATTGTCGCTACCTATGAATACGATATCGCCGATACGTACCCCAAATTCGTTTCTATTTTTAATTTATGCTGCGACAGCGCACCCAGATATTCGACAGGGAATCGAAACCTAAGTTCTTCCATGATCTTATGACGGTAAACATATCGTTTATTAAAATTAGTTTCTTCAATAACATGTAAATCTAAAACTACTGCTTCTTTTATTTCTTTTAAAAAATGCGATGGAGTGAGCGGCTCAAATTCGTCTTTACTATTTGACAGAAATGTAATTGGCCTATCGTTAATTACCGACTCACAATCAATTAAAATGGTTGACAGTTGCTCGTAATCAAAACTCGCTCTCTTTAAAGTTCGTCTCAGAAATTTTTTGAGAATTCCTATAAGGCGTTCCCAGAATCCTCCCCACCTAGCAGCAGCAGGCGGGTTAAATTTTCAAACTATCCATTGTATAGCCATTTTCCTCGCAAGTTTTTCAAAATCTAGCCCTTTAAAAAGATTATTTAAGCCAACAAATTTTATTCCGTTGCCTGAATAAATCACGGACGGTCTCCCTGGACGCGCAATTAATCGTCTAGTGGCCATCAATAATGATTCCATATTTAATGAGCTAACGAGCTCTAAGTGTACCGCTCGAAAAACGGCGCAGGTAAAAATGCAAATCCATGCCTTCCGACCGCCCTTCAGGTATGCGGGACCTGCAAAATCCGCGCCTACAACTTCGAAAACGGTCGCGTCTCGAACTCTATTTAACGGTAGCGGCGCCGGCTCAGTTGTAAGGGGCTTTGCGTCATGTCTGCGACAATTTATGCATTTATTAATCACGGATCTAATAGCTTTTCTACCTCCTGATATCCAAAACTGTTCTCTGAGATTGTTCATTGTTATTTGTATGCCCGCGTGATGAAGACTTTCGTGTTTTTCTTTAATAATCAACTGCAACCACATGGTGCTTACCGGGTAAAACTATTGGACATCTAAAATTATAAGAATCGTCGCATAATACAATTTTTGACTTTAATCGAATCAATCCGAACTCATCAATAAAAGGCTCTAAATGTTCAACGCTTTTATTATTTTCAACAGTTTCATTCTGTATTATTTTAAGCAATTTATTCTCCAACTCATTTTATTCTGAAACTGAAAGATCGCCCTTTTTACGTATTTCTAAAGTATTTTTACTATTAAAATAACTGTTTATCCATGCAACTACTTTTAAAAGTTTTTTATAATCAGCATATCTTTCAAAAATATCAATTTTATTATCGCAATTAGTTGCAAATAACGAGATAACAGTACAGGCATTTGTCTTAATCTTAGTCTTTTTGGCCTCTTTGCTAATTTCTTGCTCATTAAAGTTCAAGGGCTCATCGGGCCAGCCTTCTGGGTCCCATATAGCCATTTGGGCCCCTCCCACCACCTAGAAGATAGTAGCTGGCTCGATGAGCAGCCACGTGAAGGCAATCCCGCCGGGTTTAAGGGCCCCGGGACGTGTCTCCACATCTGCGGATTAGAAAAATCCCTAATTTCTTTTATTCGGTTATAAACGAACGTCCCCCAATTATTCTCCCCCACAATCCAGGCTAATACAGTTGTTGAGTCCGTTCAATAATAAATCGGCACGTCTTTTAAGTCTAACGCTTTTATTATGGAATTCGTTAAACGTGTAGCAATAGTCGCGCCTAATAATTCTAATCGAGGAATACTATGTCTTGCGATATCATTTTTTGCCGGTGCAACACTAGTTTTGGCTTGTACTAGATTTACATTTACTATATTATTACGTTCAACGCGAATATACGTTACCGCGGCATAGGCCATCTTACTGGCACCACAAAAGGTATGTAAACTTATATTGCTTTCATCTGAAATCTTTTCTAAAAAACATCGCGGTATTTTTATTTTATCTGATTCTTGTATTTGATTGGCCCATGCAACAAATCGATCCCGAATATCATCATCGACTTCATCGTCCCAGCCGAGATTCTTTGCCCACGCTTCCTGCAGTAACAGTCGCGGAATGAGTGTCACAGGGCATGCAAACCCTAATGGATCGAAAATTTTATTCGCGCTTGATAAAATGCTTCGTTTTGTAACTGTTTTAAGATCAATTTTTTCAAATGTCGAAAGATTCAAAGCTAAAGTATCGCTTGCTTTATCCCAACTAATACCTAAAACTGCTGCTTGGTTTTCGGACGCGTTTTGTTGACTATACTCCCACCCTCGGAGATCGAACCCAGCTAACTCCATCGCAATTTTCGCCTGTGATATAAACTCATTCAACTCTTCTTGAGAGTTTACGCTCGCTACACAATTATCAACATAAAAACTATTTTTTAATTTTTGAATGAGTTCGACAGAAAATTGCTTACTATTTGAATTTAAAATTTGCTGTAAATGGTGCTGTATAATAATCCCTAACATAAAGGGACTGCTACGCACACCAAAAACTACTCTACGGTGTCGCATTTTTACAATATTACCATCCTCGTCGAACCAAAAGAAACGTAGAAAATCGCGATTCTTCGGGAATATGCTAATCTGTAAAAAGGCCTTTCTAATATCTGCAATAACTCCGATCTTACCAAGTCGGAAGCGCAATAAAATGTCCGTTACTAACTCAATGAGGTTCTGTCCTTTCTCCAAGCAGTTATTCAACGATGGGTGTGGCCCTTCTTTAACCGATGCGTCGAACACGGGCCGAACGGGTGTTGTACTATTTTCCTTAATTACGGGTCGATGTGGAACGTAATGACCCCAGCAGTCCCCTTCTTCTTTTGGCACGTACTCTATAATCCCTTCTGCGAGCCATTCCTTGAAAACAGCGTCATATTTTTCAAATAAAAAATTTTTTCGTAGCTTTTCCGAAGCCGCTTGCAGTCTCGACATGGCCAACCTTTTAAAAACGGCAATTCTGCCTCATAACGGCCTTCCGAGTTTAAGTGTACTGTTTTCAAAAACTCCGCGTTCGCATGCGCTTCTCGCTCCAGCTGTCTTTTATGGGCGAGGGGATCCTTAATCCCCAACATATCGAGCTCCCATAACTCCTCTATTTTACATTCAGACACGTACATGCAAAGGGCAGCGATGGCTTTACTTTCTTCTATGAGCATTCCTGGGATTTTTCCACGGAGAGTCCACCCAAGGTAGCTCTCCTCGGCCGTTAATCTGCACTGCAATTGAAGAAGCCGACCTGTTTTTAATTTGCTCCCGATATCACTGCCTTATAAGTATAGAGATAGGCTCGTCGTCGCTGTTCATGTCGGAAATTTAAATTCTCTTAGCCGACAGCTCTTTGCTCCATATGCCATGGCGAGGCGAAGGAACTTCGTTGCAAATAACTTCTTGATCTAGCGGAACGAAGTCACACTCATAGTCTCCTTGAAGAGCTCTTAGGCTAACTTTATATTTTTGATGATCAACTGAGCTTAACAACTGTCCACTAAAAAGTGCATGATTCATTCTGCGTTTTCCGATCGGTTTATAATTGACGAGAGCTGCAGCTGCTTTAGTAATGTAAGAATTTTGCGATCCCGAGTCAATGCACACACTATCACCGTTTTATCGTTGCCACTTAATTTAACTTTTAATGTTTTTAAAAATACTTCGGGATTATCATGAAAACTCGCAAGAGCGCACACGGCCGATGCATCTTTGCTACAATTTACTAGAATTGTTTTTGAATTCGATCTCTCGACGGCGTAGCACATCAACGTGACGTGCCTACGACCACACTTATCACATTTTACTGAGACTCGACAATCTTTCGCATTATGTCCGATTTTCAAACAATTAAAGCACCCGCGTTTTTGTTTTACCGCTGTGCGTTTATCTTGCGTATTTAACTTCGCGGCCGCTCCGCAGTCTTTACTAGCATGTTCGTTGGCGCCACAAAATATGCACTTATTATCTCTCGTTTTGGCCGCGAGAAGATCTACTGCACTCGGTAAATTTTTGGCACCCGCACTATTCTTAAACTTGCTGTTCGATTTCATCGGCGCTTCACTGATGTTTGTCTGAATATCAAAACCTTTCCGTGCCATGTCAACACGTACATCGCCTTTCACTTCAGCAGCCATAAATGAAATAAGACGGTTGAGTTTGGCTGCGCCGCGATCTTTTTTAGGCACGGTCTCGTTCAATGGTTGGAGGCTGCAACTACGCTGCCAAGCACGCAACAATTCTTCCGTGAGAGCGGACTCAATCAGCGGGAGTAACATTAATGCGCAGTCTCCCATTATTACTCCAAAACGCTCCAATGAGCGTAATTGCGCCTCAATCTTGTCATATAAGGTGGCGAGTGGTACGGCGTGAGGCTTCATCGTTAACTATATCAATTCGAGAAAATATACTTCTACCTGTAGATCATTATTTCCGAAGCGACTTTTCAAACTTTCTATTGCCTTTTCGTAATTATCAGAAGTGGGCGGAACACTGTCAATAAGCTCCGCGGCTCGTGATGCGGGTACTAATGATTTGATTAGAAAATGGAACTTATCTTCTTTTGCTATAGTGGAATTCTCATGAATCTTTTTGAAAAGGCTCCAGAAAGTGAGCCACTCGCGTATTGATCCGTCATACTTAATCAATTCCATTTTAGGCAGTAAAAACGATTTTGACTCACTGTTTTGATCTGCATTCTGCGGTATGCTGACTACTTGGCGCTTGGTTGTGCGCTCATTTTGATGGTATCGAGCATCTAAGAATTTCTAGTGGTAGACGTCCGAGTCCTCTTGCTCTTTTAATATGTCAGCTTCTACTATTGGATCCGCAGATAGCAATCCTTCTATAATTTTCCCCTGAACTGCTTTCAAATCGGCGTACCTTTCTTGAAGGATGTCGTAGGCTATGATGATATCTGCCTCCCTCGGTGATGCCTCTGCCACCTTCTCATTATAGGCATTAAATGCCTTCGTAAAAGCTGTACGTAGCGGTGCTCTTCTTCGGTTCAGCGCGTCCACCTTCTCAAAAACTTCCACTCGCAATTCTCATACGATCCATGTCCTGTCACAGTCGCCAGATTTGTAATCACACTTGTGCAGTAAATCGCAAACAACGAGTGAGTGGAAGGGAACGATTGTGTAAAAAAGAGGAAACGCGAAGTGATTCTTATTAATCACTAAGTTCTATTTATTCACGTAAAGCAAAACTCCGGAGGGCTCATTACAATGAACTTTTCGTTTGAGACTCCTCCGATCAACTAACTCTCGCACGCATTTTTCCTACCCTTATATATCCTACGCATTCGCATTCTCTAGTATACATAAGCATCACGGTAGCTGTCGCTAGACCGTAATAATAACCCCCAATAAAGGCGGCTTCACTCAGGTATAGGCAATAAATGTTTTTGCTGTTCATTCTCCAAAAACTAACGCTATGCAAACATATACACACTCCTTGCTCACGTACACATCTAACAATGTTCTACCCCCCAACTGATTCACCCCTGATATACTTAGATAAGGGTTGCTCTGAAAGTAGGATTGTTAAAATCGATAGTTGTTTGGATGGTCTTACTTCTGAGAGTTGATTCGTTCCATTAAAAACGTGCAAACTTCTTTTTTTCTCATATTTTTATTGAAAATTGCTTAAAAACGCATAAAATATTTAACCCTGTTTTCTCCACCTTCCCTGGAGTTAAAACGACCCTTTTTTTAATTTGCATGTTTTTTGATGCTCTATACGATGGCAATGGTTTTGTACGTTATCCTTGCGGGGCAATTTCCTATATAGCCGTGGGGATCCTCCTATGGTAAAATATAGTGCTTCAAATAAATATAAAATATAATAATGAAATATATAACGTAAATGATAGAAAAATGTGTTTCCTTAAAAAAATTACATATTTATGTTTAATAAGTCCATATCGAAGGTTTTGCTAAGTTGAATATCCTTTTTTTAGGGTGCAAAGAGTTTCTGAGCTAATTCTTAACCAAATTCAACTTATGAGGGCCCATTCTCTTTATATTAAGCTTCTCTTTGGATTGAGTACTTTAGTTTTTTGAGATACAACTTTAAAATATTTTTAAGAATAAAAATTAGTGAAAATTGTTCAATAATTTTTGGCAAACAACTGTATTAAGTGACATTTTGCTACCTAAAGTTAGATGTAAATCTTAAACTAAAAATCCAAAATATTCAATCTTAAGAAGGGCTCATTACAAAAATAATAAGCCCTCATAAGTCCGATTTGGTTAAGAATTGGCTCAGAAACTCTGTGCACCATAAAAAAAGAATATTTGACTAAGCGATACCTTCAATATGGACTTATCAAACATAAATATGTAATATGTAATTTTTTTGAAGGGTCACATTTTTCAAGTTATTTACATTATATATTTTAATATTATTACATTTTCTAATTATTTTTAGCACTATATTTTGTCAAATTTGTAATACATCTAAATTTAGTGTATCCTTCCACTTAACTATATTTAAACTAAGCATTTAATTGGAATGATTAAAGTTTTATAAATTTCATTATTACAATTCTAGGTAACCAATTAAAATGGTTTTAACAATAGCTGACAAAGAAATTGTTGCAGGAACATGTATTTACAGTGGTGAGCGAAGTAAGTTAACTGATAATCATATTCAAGAGTTTGTTAAAATTTTAAATAGTTACACTAGATTTAGAATGCAACCGACATATTACATTGAACGTACAAATTACATTACACCCGTGCCTATTGAACAATCTGAATATATGCAAATATTATTTTCTGGTGATTTAAATGATGGACATTGGACTTTGCTTTATTATTCCAATAAAGTAATGCATATATATGATAGTCTTAATAACACTTTTTTAAATGATGATCAAAAAATATTTATTAATAGACTATTCCCCGATAATAATGATTTAAAAATAGTTTTTGAGAGAGTCCAATGTCAAACTAATGCATATGATTGTGGTGTATTTTCAATTGCATTTGCTGTAGCTATTTTATTCAATATATGCCCTTGTAATTAAAAATTTGATGTAAATAATATGAGAAACCGTTTAAATTATATTTTTGAATCATTTACTCTAAAAATGTTTCCTTTAGAAGAAAGCATCAAAAGCAACTTTGCAACATTTAATTTTATGATATTTCAGTTAATAGAAATTTATTACACCTTAATGATCTAGAAAAATGTAATTTAAATTTTGATATTATTGATTTCAAAATTCTTGAAAATAAGCGTATAAATCAAAGATTAAAAGAATAAGAATTAATGTTGCAGTTTTATAGAACTAATCTTCAAAAGGATAAAAATATAAGCGAAAAAAAGATAAAAAACAATATAGTTTCCGAAAATATTGCTGACGCAAGTGAATCTGAAAAAAACACTCTTCTTCAAAAAGTGATGAAAATACATTAAAAAGAATGTTTTCCAACACAAAGAAAGAAAAAATGCACGATAGAAACAGTGAACAGAAACAACAACATTCTTTGGAACAAAAAAAAAGGTACGAAATTCAGAAAGACAAAAAACATAAAATTTTTGAAAAAAAGAAGAAAACTTCAAATGAAGAAAAATTTGATTAAAAAAAAGAGTAACTCTAAACTTTATATTACTGAAGAAAATACAACAAACAAAAGTCAGAATAAGTTGAACACCAAAAGTAGAATTGAACATTGTAAAAGTAGTGACGATATAAAAATTGTTAAAAATAAAAAATTAAAAATAAACAAAACTTTCATTAACGAACCTAAGGCTGCCATTACAAATTCGGAAATTAATGAAGATTTAATTACAGAAAACTATTTAGGTAATATGGACGTTTTTTGCAAGTTCTGTAATGCATTGAATTTTAAATTTGAATTAACCAAGGAGAAAGTGTTTAAAAACTGCTGCCACAAAGGTAAAATAAGTTTACCCAAAGATCCAAATTATTCAGAAGAAATAAAAAATTTGTTAACGGGAAATTCTATAACAAGTAAAAATTTTAATTACTATATAAGACAATATAACAATACTTTGGCTTTCGCAAGTTTCTGAGCCAATATTAGTAAACTTTCTAATAAAGGACCTCAAGTAATTCGAATTTGTGGACAAATATATCACAACACTTATGTATTGCATCCAAATGAAAACGAAACACGAAAATTTGGACAACTGTATATTATTGATAACGAAA
>JAPYZA010006273.1:0-11237 GCA_030522685.1 Eupelmus azureus | reverse complement strand
TTTTAAATACTGTATTTATTTTGTTTAAAGAACATGGAAATTTCTAGACAATATATAAATTATTTTATATACATTTTTTCCAATTGCTTGCTAATATTTTAAATACAAAATTTAAAATACATATCTTAAATACTTTTTGTAATATCGAACTTATTTAAATGGTAGATTTTTTAAATATTTAATATACTGCATTTTAAAACACCTGATTTTCCAAAGCATTTTAAAAGTGCATTTTTATAAATACTGTCACTAAAATATTGCCCAACTCTACAGTATACTTCCAAAAATATGTTAGAAAAAAACTAATATATTACAGCACACCCGTAAAGCTAAAAAGAAATACACACACCATAAAAAAACCATGACGCAGCCTACCAACTCCCATACGAACAAAGCCCGAGATTTACGGAGCACCTAAACCTGACTTTACGAACCTCCATACCCAACTTACCACCTCTCTCTCCTACGCTTCTTAACGCGCAAAAAAGCTGACAAATTTCGGGTAACTCCCGCGCCGTCGCTTCGTATATAACTCAAGTCGCAGCGTTCAGCTTTTCCTTTTTTCATCCTCCACGGAGGTCGCCACCGGCGCGACGGCGCAGGCGTGTCGGTATTGCGTGATTGCAGGATTATTAGCTATTATCGCGCGAGCGCGAGGGGACTACCTTAATTTCGCTTCCGAGAACGCCGCAGATAAAATAGAGACGTGCGCTCTCGCGTAAAAAGCGGATTTATGTGTGCGCCGCGCTCGGGGCTCGGATTTAAAAACTGCCTTTCGCGGATGATTTTAATTCCGAGCGTTTTTTTGCCGAGCTGCAAAACACGCGCGCGCAGGAAGCAATTCAGATTTATTATAAGGCTAATTAAACGAAGAGGCGCTGTCACGGCGAACCGTGGAAAATAGTGCGAAGGCATTGTCTGACCTGGTTATGCTCTGAAACTACCCATTCAATTGCGCAGCAGGAAAACTTCCAGCGTCCGCGTTAAATGTCTATTTCGGACGTTTCTCCCACGAATCCAGACGCGAGAACTTTATATACTTCTTATGAATTCACACTTTTTGCACTCATTAAAAATGATCATATTAAGTCGCGCATCCTTTGAAAAAAGTGTGAGCTCGCGATTTATTCTTTTCCGCGTGGAATTTATTCTTTCCCGCTGCGGCGGGCGAACAATTTTAGCAATACAATTATAATCATGGAGTCCGAGAATACACCGAAGATATATATATAATGTGAGTAATAATGATCGAGATAATGGACGATAGAGAAAGGAACTCGACGAGAGAGAGAGAGAGAGAGAGAGAGAGAGAGAGAGAGAGAGAGAGAGAGAGAGAGAGAGAGAGAATGAGAAAAAAGAGGAGAATAGGCCCACGGCGATGGCGAGCGCCTACCTACCTACCCCCTTCGTTCGTCAAAGGCCTTAATAGACTTTATTGTTTTACGAGCCAATTACAGATTACTTTTACGAGGCGAGTGCGCGCCGCGCCAGCGCCATTCACAGTCTCTCGCTTTTAATGAATCCGCAGAAAAAATTCTCGCAAATTTCCTTCCCCGAGAGTGAGAGAGATAGGGGAGGGGAGGGAGACTTACTGCTCCTATTTTTCGGGATTTTTCTTAGGTCTTTTTTTAACGGGATGGGGAACGGTGCGGGGAATATAATTTTCGATTTTTTATGATGCAAAAAACGGGAGGTTCCTTTTGTTCGCGGCGCGAGGCTAATTGTAGTCGTATTTTTTACAGGTGTAATGTTGATTATTAAATTTTAATAAAGTCGGAGGTGAATCAAAAGGCCATAAAAATTATTTGTCAGCGCTATTATTTTTGGTTAAGCTGGTCTTTTAACGTTTCTGGAAAATAATCGGCATTTTTTTCTTAAAATAAATAGAAATGTCTAAAGCTTTTGAAATTTTATAAAACGATAACTCATCATCTTATAAATCTTTGAGATTTTTAAATACCAATTGTTCCAAACTTCACAATCAGAGTATCAAAAGAACACCGAGACTCCGAAGTATAACACTCGACAGACATCCACATCATAATACCACAGCCAGCCCAGAAATTACATCTTTTAACCCAACCTCCCGAAATCTCACCATCACTCCTATACATCACACGCGACGCATTAACCATGCGCTCACGATCCCCGACCTCGCCCATAGTAACCCACGTAAAAAAAACAATAAAAACTAAAGAAGGTGTCGCAGCTCGCGCGCACGCGAGCCATAAAAGCGTGCGCATGCGCGCGTTACATTTAAGGGCCCGGGGACAGTTACTCCTTCGCACGGCCCGAGAATCATAATGACAAACGCGCCTCGTATACACTCTCATTTTTCACTCACTCGCACCCGCGCGCACATAGATATATAGCATATACAGCTCTACATAATGCGTCGAGCTGTGCATTCCCACACACTAGCGCGGCCAGCTCGTAAAATCGTGGGATCCCGGCGCGAATTACGGAAAAATAGTGGCGCGCGCGTTTTTCGCGCGGCGATTCACAGAAAGCTATTGTTGAGCGAGAGCGGCAGGGGTGGGCATTGGAATTAAACGTCGATTATGTAGAAGCGACACGCGAGCTTAAGCACAATGATGCGGAGGTGTCGTGCGCCTGGAGCTGTGAGAGAGAGGATTTCGCGCGTTATATTGTTGCAGCTGTTTTGTTGCGCTGCGAGGGTGGGCCTGGGATTGTGAGGTTTTTTTGAGGCGAATGTGGGAAGGGCGTTTTGGGAGGGGGGAGTGTGAGATTGTGCGTTGATGTTGATGGGTGGTGAAGTCGGTGGTTGGAGAGATGATTTTTAAAGGAAGGTTATATGTTTCGAGGGTATCTAGAATACACTGTTGAAATAAAAAATTCATGCACATTATTAAGCTCAATTTAAAATTTCAATAAATGAATTGAAAGTTATACCTACATAATACATGATTCTCAATTAACAGAAGCATTATATTTGAAAAATGTGATTTACAGCTGAAGCTTCAGCCAAATAAATTTCAACATTCTTTCTTCCAACGGTATAAAAACGCATCTCATTACATAGCTTATCAAACCAGAAAGAGGTAAACGTACGGCCGCGTCGCGAGCGTATAAATATAAAAGTAATGGTGCGCTTCTCCGGAGCTCATTTAAAATTCTAAGCGCGTCGCTTGACACATCTCATCGCGCGAGAAAAGTGGACTAGCTAGGTGTCGTCGCGCTGCATTCATAAAAAAAAGAGCTAGCTTCTTACGCCCCGGCTTGGCTTATCCTAACGCCAGATCGCACGTGGACAGCTATCCAGCTTTTTGTGTTTCGGATAAACGCGTGCGTGCTTTGAAAATTTCGTACCCGCTTTGTTTTGTTAGTGAATAACTGAGCGGTTATATCTGCGAAGTCTTTGATTTTATGATGGAAGGATCAGTGCTACTACTTTTTTGAATGATTGTTTTTTTGGAGGTGGTTTGATATTTAGAATACAAAGGTGTTGATTATAACCTTTTGTATGCTCAGGCAAAGATATTCAGAACACTTTTTCTAGAGCTTACTATAAAATTGATTCTCGGAGAAGTATTGTTTTTTTTGCTATTATATATATGACTTAAAAGTCTATTGTTAAAAAGTTTTTCTTTGCAGCATTTAATTTTGGATAAATATTAAAAGACATTGTTTTATCTTAACGTTTTCAATCTGTTCGTAGATAATTAATTCCAAGTGCTAGTTTTATTTATTAAGTTTACAGAAGTATCCATACTATTTTTCAATGAATAAATGAATATTAAAGACGTAAGCATCATTCGAAAAAACCATAGAAAAACACTCGAACTTTAGCCCGACCCAAACTACAATCACTCAAAAACTGGTATTAAGTCATAAACAATAAAATCTCGCCCCAAAAATACCATAAATACCTCCGACTCTTTCTCTCCATAAAAATCCCAATACCCAATAAATGCAGCGGAGTAAATACATCATTCACATCTTTCACCGCGCACACCTCGGATCAATGAAGCCGCTCGCGCACGGCGCCAGCGTGTGCCTAGATCTTTTTCTAAAATATTTGGACCTCTAACCCATGGGAAAATTCTTGATATTCAATTTTTCCGATCCGACTTAACGATTACAAAACCAGGCCCTCCAGCTCGACGAGGTAGCATATATAGTGTTAATTGGCTCCTCCGAAAAATCGGATACTCTGGCCAGAGAGAGAGAGAGAGACAGTTTATCGGCGGGGCTCTGGCCTTTTTATTTCTTTACGATGATGCTGTAGTCTCGCCTCCTCCCGGGAACGGTCCATTAACTCGTTCTACGCTCTCGGCTTTTTCGGAAGCACGCGGGACTATAAAGAGCCCCGAGGGTGGCGCGCGCATAGCGAGAGCCGAGAACGTCACGTTAAATTCGATTTTTCGCGCGCGAGCTCGTTTGAATTCATTTTAGACGCACTTATTGTTATTTATGACACTGGGTTTTCTTTCTTTTTTTCGAGGGGTTGGGTTACGCTTTCGGATGGTAGAGACGTTTTATAGGCAGTTCTGTTCGCGCTGTAAAAAATAATTAATTTTTGCCCGGCAGTTTCGAAATGTGTAGTGCTGGTTGTTTCTCGAAAGCTTGAATAATAAAATGGCACTGGTGACCTGTACTACGCTTAAGTAAATGGGCGGAGCTGGCTTGTTCTTAATTGTGCGTAATGCTCTTTGAGGTTAATCTAGTTAATGCTCCGTTCTGCAATATATATGAAGTATTTACAGGCTTCACCAATGAGACTGAGCTTCGCGCAAAAAGTAGTTCATCGAAATTTGATATTTGCTTCGAAGCACGGCAAAAGTCATATCGTACGCTTAGAAATACATAACCACAATCAAGAATGCACCTTTAAAATAAACAAGCACAAATATATACATCACACGCATACAAACCTCATAAAAAAATCTCCTATCTAATTCGCACCAATTAACCCGTATATACACCATCGGAATACCAGCGAGCGCAGACAGAACGAGATATATACCAATCGATCATCCGCATAGTTAAACATTCGGCATGTGCGTATGTGCAAATAGTGTGCAGGTAGCTCAGAGCGCCGGCGGCGCGTCGATGGGCCGATGATGATTTTTGCCCGCTTGACGCTCCGGCCAGGCAGGCAAGCGCGCAGCTGTTGACCCGCAGCTAAAATGCGATCGCGTTGAATAACCGACGCGCTGGGCTGGCTGATGCTTCGCTGCGGCAAGGTGATACGAGGTAGTGAATTAATTGTAAGGGTTGGATCACTGGTTTGTATGTTTGAAATGCGATTTTTGTTGTTGGAACGTTATGTATCTGTGGCTTTTCGTGGTGATTTGTTATGTCCATTTTCAATACTAAGCTATTTAATTTGACTACTAAATACGAATAAAATCATCGTGGCCACATAGCTAAATGTAAAACAGAAAAACGTACGAGTTGTTAAACAAATTTTGGAACTGGGTTAGGAGTCAATTTATTCTTTTTTGCGGTTTTCATTATTAATTATAAGTAAAAAATAAACAAAAATATATTGAAAAGTAATAATTATTAATAAGAAATATTGGTATAATTTGTGAAAGCATACTTTACTTTGATAAAAAAATTATTAACTTTATAAAACTCGGAAAAATGGACTTACTTAGTTATGTCAGAGGTCACAGGTATAATACATCAAATATACTACAATTAAGTAATAGGAGAAAATTTTTTGATAAATAAGTAATATTTATTGATTTCATGAAATGAATAGTGAAAAGAAGTGAAGAGGATAAGTTTATTCCTAATCTACTTTCCGCTTTCTCAGGTACATACGCGTTTAATATATAAACATTCAAACCTCAATTTTTCAAAAATGTACTTGCTCAGTTTTTACAAGCATCCACAAGCACCCAGCAACCTCAAACTTCAAAGCGTCCCACAACCATCCGCTCTCTCATCAAATTGCCCCACTACTCTTCCATTTTTCTCACTTCCCTTTGACAAACAAGTCGCCGCCTCTGGCTCTTGCCGAAGCAAAAGACGAAACAAAGAGTGACGAGCCTCGGAACTCGACATCCGCCTGAATTGGCTCGGCGCTTGGCGAAGGTGTCTCGGAAAAATTGGCGTTTCCGCCGCGCGTGAAAAGCCCCGGCACTTGTTACATACCCGCGGCGGCTCGCCACAAAAGCTCAAATTGCCGGCACTTGCTCGCCGCCCTTTTGACGCGCTCGCTCACTTTCCGCGCCTACGTCAAACGACAGAGAAAGATGCGAGCTCGAAAAGGAGGGGGGCGAGTGTTTGGAGACGCTGTTTTGGCTTCAAAAGACTTTTTGGATTGATAATAGGAGTACTTTTGAGAGGGAGGCAACCTGTTAGTTGATAGTCTTGCAGTGTATATACTTGAACAATAAGAGCAAAGTGACCAGCCCTCACCTATACACAAACACTAAAAGCAAACCTGGCTTCCCCCACGTCCCGCCGATCCCTCAGCCCGCATGGCACATCCGTCGATACGGATATAATCGCCGCTCTCTCGTCTCGGCCTATACTCGTCACTCTATTAAGCTCAGCGCCTTCGGAATCCAGCGCTCTGGATAAGACGAGACGAAAAAAAAGGACACACGGCGACGTCGGCGAGGATATACAGGGCTCGGTGTGAATCTCATGTTTTATTCAATTCCTGCAGCTTGTGTCGAGGGCAGCAAAAGCCGCGAGCGAGGAGAACAGAGGAGCCGCCCGCAAGTTCGCGCGCCACTTATGTATACTCACGGGTGTGAAGCGCGATCGAGCGAGAAAGAGAGAGAGTCTATACCCTGAGCGATCGATCTTCGAGGGAGAGGAGAGTCAGAGAATTCCTCTGGTGAGTCTCTCTTTTGATGGTGCGAGAGGGAGAGAGTTTTAAATGATGGTGTGGGGTTTTTTGTTTTTCGAGGTCTTGTTTGAGGTTTGTTGGTTGTTTTTGGGAAGGGATGATGGGAGAGTGGTGTTTCTTGAGGCCTTTGTTTTTGAGGTTTTGGAGATGGTTTTTTGGGAGAGTTGTTTATGGGGTGTTGGTGGGAATGGGAGGTGGATGGGTTTTTTTTATTTGGGAATTGTTGTGTGGTTGGGTGTGGGTTGGGGAAGGTATTTAGTTTGAAATTGTTTGATGCAATGTATTCGCGTTAAAAAATCAGGTCCATAGCTCTACAATAATATAATTTTATTTATTCTTTTGTAAGATTTTCAAGAATTTTTCTGCTCATCTCTTTAAATAAGCACAGAGGTATCAATAATCAAGAACACTTTTATGTAATTAAAACAATCTCAGTATACTACAAAAAACATCTCTTCGTTTTTAATTAATGCATACAAAAACGAATTTCAAATCGATACTCTAAACATTAAAACCCTTTTTAACAGCCTCATCCAAAGCCACTATCCTCCAAACTTTTAAAAACTCATCTACATTTTCCCGCCGCCTGTGCCCAGTCTACCGGATGATCGAACGAGAGCCGATAGGCGCGAGTTGACACATCACGAGCATTCCTCGGCAAAAGATCTTAAGGGGACGCAGAAAGTGGAAGGCTCCGTATAGCCAGAGGATGAAGTCCCTTATTTTCGCTCGGATGTTTATCGAGTTTCATCGATGACGCTCGGCGCGTTTATAGAGCGGCGTGCACTGAATAATATTGTTATTGTGGAGTGATAGCTTGATTTGGTTTATAAAATAATTTGGTGAATTTTTTGGTGTTTCGCTTTTTTTTAGTTATTCTGTATAAGCGATTACTGCTAAGTTGTCGCGGTGAAAATATAGTTGAAGCAAATTAAAGTGTTAGTTCTTGATTTGAAATCCAACTAATAATTAAATGACAATTAATACAATCAAATAAATGTTATATTCAAACAGAATTTATGATAAAAGGATTTTAAAAAATAATACATGAACTCGTTAAAACTCTTTGAAACTCTGAAATTTTTATATCCATTCGAATTTCAAATTGAACAGTATTCTTGACTATGGACCACATTTATTATTCAATATAAATTTTATTCAATTGAAAGCATAGCAGTCACGTAAAAAAGCCTGTTGTCACCACGAAAGAGAAAAAACTAGTTCAATTCGAAGTCAGAAACAAATATATATAAGTGACCATTACAGCCATGCGAAAATACATGCAGACAGGAGCCACGCGTGTATATATCTATTCGAGGGGAGAAATGCATTTTAACGGTTCAGTAGGCATGTCTGACTTTTGGCCTTTTACGAGACTTATTCATTTCTGCCGGTCGACTCATCGATTTCGCGGAACTATTTTTAAAATTCCTGAAATGCCGCCGGTGTAATCTGTATATTCAACGAAGCAAATCTATATTAGAATCAATGTTTATTGGTAGCCTTTTCCCAGGAATTTCTTTGATATTACCTTCAATTTAAAATAAAGTTAGGGATTAAGAGAAATTATATAACATTTTGAGTATGAAAAAAACATTATTTCTCCGAACGTTCACCGCAAACATTAATCTCAACTTACATTTTTAACTTACCGATAATAATACCAAATCAAATACTTGACAACCATTACAACTCGTCTAAATTTTTACAAAACCTTAAAAAAAAATCAAAACTAATCAATCCCAGAAAAAAAATAACAACCCCACCATCCGCATTGAATGCAGCCTTCGTTTTCCTTTAAAACGACCGATTCTTTTTTTCTTCTTCGTGTCCAAAGTGGCACCAACTGTCACGGGGCTCCAGACGACGTCGACGTCGACAGTCACCTCCCACTCCTGAGACGGAAAAGAGAACGAAAAAAATGAGGGAGTAAAAAGAAGAACAGTCCGACAGGAAGTGGGCACGAGTTGAGGGCGTTGAGGAGGATAACGAGACGCTGACGGGCTAATTAGAATCTAAACGTTTGCGTTATAATTTGGGTGGTTTGCGTATCGCGCGGGATGCTTGATAGCTTTCTTTTTTGCAGGGGAAAGGAATCATGGTGAGGATGAGCGTGTGTATAAGTGAAGGGGGTTGAGGGATATTAAGGAGGTGGTGTTTAATTTTTTCTTTGTCTTCTGTGAGCTGGCGTTTATTTTTTTTATTGATGCGCGTGGGTTAGGGAAATGCAAGATGCATCGTGCTTGCATTGCTAATTTATTGAAAGAAAAATATGGAACTTGAGCATTGTGCTCCGGTTTATATATTTCTGAATTTTTTTAGATTATTGTATGTGAGCGAGGTATTATATTACATTGCTAATTTCTTTTAATTTATGGAAAAAAAATTAACGTTCCATAACAATCCCATCAGATCACTAATCAAAGCATCACTCAAATCACAAATACTCGTCTATACACATATTCCTCCTCAAATCATCCCAAAACATCCACCTCCACTACACCCGATATACACATTCCATTCAAAAGAACCAACCGTTCATCTCCTTTTTTCAAAACTCATCCACCAAACCAACACCAAAAAAGACCCGCGTATATATAAACGATAATCACCCTCGTATACCTGCACATTTGCACGCGCAAGAGTGCATACATATATGTATATCGATTCGATTTGCTTGCGAGCATACGCGGTTAATGGAGCTGGCAAAAGGCAGCGCAAACAAACGCTGATGCCGCTCGCGCGCGCCGCGAATTTGAGCCGCGCCAAGCTGTGTGCGCTCTCGCACTTTCGCTTTATATATACGTACATCAGGCGTGAGAGCTAGTTGCTGCTCTTGCGATTTATCGAAAATCGCTGAGCTAAGCTCCAGGCAGTTTTGGTGACTTGGTGAGGGAAATGTGGTTTTGGTTTAAATTAGAGATTAGAGAGTGAAAACCAAAGTAAGTACGTAATTGATATTTTTAATTGAGCTGGAGTCAAAATGTACAAAGTTAATTGCAGTTCTATTGTATCAGATGTTTTAGTGTAACTGTGATGTTTCGTGTTATTATTTATAATGGGGTTAATTGCTGATTAATAATTCAATATACATTTATCAGTAAGTAAATTTATAATGAGGCTACATTGCTCTCTTGTACAAATAAATCAATTAGTCAATATTTACTTACACAATTACATTCATAATTTCATAATTTGTTTGAGTGTTCTCCAGGCCACTTCAAAATTAAAACACAATTAATCCTCAGTAAACTCTTTCACGCGCTTGATTCGCGCACGCAAAAATTCAATTTTAAACGATTACATCAGCAACACCAAACTCGCACCAAGCCTTTTAACGCCTCATCCTTATCACTTTTAACTTCTATAAGGCCAGGAAAAACACGTTCCGACAACTCGCACACACTTACTACCCCGCGTCAAATAAATAAGCTTTATCGGTGCGCAAATTAACGAGCTACACGAGCCGTTATATTGTTCCGCTTTCGAGAGCCCCAGACTTTATATTCAATTCTCGCGAAATGATTAAGATGTGCAGAAGCTACGTAGCGTGATTTTCCCGTCAGCTGGCGTGACCAGAAACAACACTTTTTACCAATCTTTTATTGTAAGCGCTTAGTTGTAGCATTAACCGTTTTCCATCTGCGGTGAAAAAAGCCGGCCGTAAAGACAAAAAAAAGCGAGGCCTAAAAAGAGAGCATAATTGTGTTTAATTAGCGGCCGCGGTGCATATTTAATGCCGCCGGCGGCGCGCAAGCGCGAAACCGCACGCTGGCGATAAGCTAATCTGGAAAGTTCGACGTACGCGTGTATGGCTAGCGCAAGACGCGAGCTGAGCGCTGGATATATACGGGTGTGAGCGGCTGGTGTGAGTTAAGTTTAGCCAGGTGAAAATTTGAAGAGGGACGGAGTTGGAATGGGTAGAGTTGAGAGGAGGAATGATGGTTTGAGGTGCTTCGATGGCTTTTTGTTGGTGGTGAGGAGGAGATGGTGGTTTTTGTTGGTGAGATTTGGTACTTTTTCTTGGATGATCTTTGGATGAAAGGTTTGAGTGACGTTTTGGGGAGATATTGGATACGAAATGAAAGATGGTAATACTATGTTTCAATGAAAGTTTATTATATAATTATTGAAATATTGTCAAGATTTGTTGATATTTTGCTGTTGATTAATAAGTATAATAAATTTTTACTGCAAGATCTAATTGGCAACTATCTAATAGCCACAATTACCTTCATAATTAAGCAACCTAAAGTCGAGACCTGAATATGGTCTATTTTACTTTATAGCCAATATATGTGCGAATGTATGGGCAATAATTTGGATTCGCCTCCGTGGCGATATATTGACTAAATGTTAAAGTATATTGGACTAACATGGAAATAGTTCGGCGATCGATACCCGA
>JAPYZA010006272.1:0-21339 GCA_030522685.1 Eupelmus azureus | reverse complement strand
AGCCCGGCTTATTAAAAACCCAAATTCAGCTCGTTCATCGCTAATCTTATTTACGAACTCCGGCATGACTCACCGGGTTTCTTCGCAAGAAGAAACCGAGAAGAGCCCCACGTAGTCCCAGAGAGCGCGAGCTCACCAGAAAGGTAATTTTCTCCCGGCTCAGCGGAATTTCGCAGGAGCTCGCAGGTATATAGAGCCGGCTAACCTACCCCAAGGTTATCGATCCGCACGTGAACTCGGCATCCAGTTCTTCGCATTCTGCGGCGAATCACGGAAAGATCCGAACTTCAGAGGAGCTCTCAGCCGGCTCCTGTGAGATTCCGCTCGCTACTTTCTTCCGTCATCGGGCAAAGGTGGATAACAAGTTTTACCTTGATGTTCCTTTCGCTTGGTTTCCGCGATGAAAAGTATTCGAACTTTTCTGCTCTTCGAAATTTTAGTGGATAGTAACGAGGCAGTTTGGCGTCTTTTATTTATGTCGGGGCTATGAAAATATGGCTTGGTCTAGGTGCAAGTGCGACGGCTGGGAAAACGAATGACTTTAAAAGAAAGAGGAGATAACTCAGAATTAGCCCAGATGACGGTGACACTCAACTGGATTATTTTTCTTTCTCTCTTCGAAGTCTTCTCGCAACTAACGAGATGTTGTAAATAAACATTCGCTCGGCACTGAAATAAATTGAAATCTCAAGCTGAGAAATGTTCCTATCTTCCGCTGTACTTCGTAATTCAATTATCAAGAGAATTTCGGGCATCGACCGAGCCATGAATTCTCCTTTATTCTCGACGTCGAGCCGCCTTCTCATTTTTCATGCCTCTGTATATATGATGAAGCGAGACAAGTGCTACTCCGGGGGTCTCAGCCTGTTTTTCTTCATCTTCGTTCTTGACCTGCGATAATTGGGCTCAGGTAGACGGGATCGCGACGCTGTTTCGATCGAGATACAAAGGAAGCTCTTTAGACAGGCCGCCTCGAGAAAAACATGTTTTGTGTAATATCGTTTCCGCGTGCTCTCGCAATACGAAATTAATCTTTGAATTAAACAGTTAATTATGCCCTTACTCAAAGGCTGCAAGAAGCGCGGAATGCTTAACGTTTAATTAAATTCAAATTCGCGAGAAAAATGCAATAAACCATGATTATTTTTTAATTAGCGCGAGCAAGCAGTTAACGAGAGCGCTCTCTTTCTCCAGCAACTTTTTAATTAAATAAAGAAACTAAAGTCATTATTTATCCCCCAGCTCCGCCTTTCTAAACCAGTGCCCGCGCTAGCGTTTTAAAAATTTTTCCAAAATCACAGCGCAAGCATTAACGCGGAAAATAAAGCGCCGTAATTTTTCACCCTCGCGCTGCTTTTTACGAGATTTCCAGGAGATAAGCGCGGGAGAGAGCCGCGCTCGCGCTTCTAAATCGCGTTACAGAGAGCGCCGGAGACGACAGAAGCACAAGATCCACGCCTCGTGGGATTTTCTCTGCGGACGCCGCAGCGGCTCGAGACTTTCTCGCTAACGTCGGCCGTTCTACTTCACGGCTGCAGGCACTTCTCCCGTCGTAACCGCACGTCGGTCCAGTCAGCGCCCAGAGAAACGTGCGACTGCATTATGAAAAATTTGCGCGCTCTTTGAAGTCTTTGAAATTTGCGGGGTTGTTGAACTTGTCTTGGTACTGTGGGGTTTATCGATTTTCTGGACTGGGTTTAATGTATGCTTAGAGTGTGTTGTTTAATGTTTAAATTTGAGAGGTTTTTAATAACCGGATCTTCGTTGGAAATGCCGGGTGTACAGTTACATAATAAATTACTATTAAGAAAACATTCTCGTTTTAGTATAGCCGAAGCAATCCGAAAAATCTTACTTTTACACCTACAAAAACATCCAATTATTTTACACATCGTAAATCATAATCGTTTTTACAGAAGTACCAGCCGAGTAACTTACACCCTGAAGGAGCTGTACGGTGCAACTACACCACTGAAAAAGCCATTCTCTTGTGATCAATTCGATTCGTACACGTACACCCAGCTCTAATCGCGCTATTAAAAGTGAAACATATATCAAGCTCGTTTGAAACGGTCACAGTTGTAAAATAATTTGACGTATCTAGCCAGCTCGCGTGCCTGTGTGTACATGCATGCGACTGTGTAACGAACGGCCGGGATAGCCGTTCATTAGGCTCGGCTGACTTTCCATTGAACGCGCGACGCTCAAATTGAATTTTAATGTTCTGTAATGAGAAAGTTTATTGCGCGGTTATATTTTAATTATCGTCACGTACAGCGTAAAGCGTTTTGATATCTGTTCTTCTTTTTATTTCAGTTATAGAGAACCTGTTGTACGGTGGAAACGTAAGCTTGTGATTAATCACTTTTGGGTTCATATTCGCTCACGTATTCGTTATTGCAATTTATCCGTGAATCAAAGTTTATTTTATTTGATTTAAAAACGTTGTTGGTTCAAGCTATAACCATTTGGATTTCATGTCAGAATTCCGTAAATTATTCGGTGCTTCGCCCAGCAACAAAAGTGGCGATATATTATTTTGTATTTTTATCCGTTTTAATACTTATCGTATTCCACATATTTTATCGACGCACAGTTAAAGTTTCATTTAAACAAACCCCCTGTCATTTAAGGCATCCAATAAACTTTACGCGAAACTGTTTCCATTTTCTTCGTTATTTCGCAATTAGAGGCACTTAATTAAAAATGCCGTAATCAAAATAGCGCTGACAATGCATTATTTCACCCGAGCATACATTAACACTACAAACCATACGCAATAAATCTCTTCCAGTTTACAGTTGAAAAGATTAATTTCCCGCTCTAATAACTTCAAAAAAGATCAGCGCATATAGCGATCGCTCCCGCGTAAAAAGACTATAATAATACACACATAAACAAAACAACCACCTCGCTCTCCCCCTCTTCCTCCACTCAAAAAGAAAAAAAATCCTCTAAAAATCTTCACTCACCTCAAAGCACCGCACAGCCGATAGCGAGCCACTGTCGCGCTCATCGAATTCACTTTCCCATTATCTCATCTCGCCGATCTCGCTCTCGGCGCACTTATGCGCGCCCGTCGATTCTTCCCACGCGTCAATTGCGCCCGGCCGACGTAAGTGCCGCCGCTAATTGCAATTGTGCGTGCCAGGCCTGGGTTGAACGATCTCGAGAGCGAGGCAAGAGGCAGGAGATTATATTACGAGCTGGCGCGCGCGAGGAAAAGTTGCGGACGGGACCAACGCCCCGGCGTTATGAGCGAATTTTCTTTAAGGATTGGGTACGTTTGAGCGGATCTGATAGCGATGGGGGTCCATTGTGTTGGATTTTTAGGGCGGCGGGGGAAGTCGAAATTGAAAAATTTTGTTAATGGCTGGGGTAGACGATTGTGTCTTTCGAGGCTGCGGTTTGTGTCATTGTGTCGTGATTTTTTTTGGTGTGTGGATTACAATTGCAAATTTTGCGGTTATGGTTGGCGAGGCTTAGTGCACGCTAATTGTGATTTTGATAATAGCTAACGACGAATTGCATCAGCACGATTCCTGGGAGTCTTATATGCTTTTCCGTGCGCGATTGCGCAACGCGCGACAGACTTTTCATCAGGCGTCATTCGCAGATAAGGACACTTTTACGTATCTTCATACTCGGAAATATGACATACTCAAATCTCATTAAAAAATTCTTAAAACGGAGACATCATTTGCTACTAATCAAGAATAAATTTTCCTCATCGAAATCACCAGAATCCACCGAACTTTCCACATTTCTCATACACAATCGTTTTCTCATGGCAGGCTGTTCTATAAAACCGCAAAATTCAAGCCCCCCGCAGTCCACGAACCGCGCGCATTAAACCCTAAACGATCATTGCGCTGAGAAACCCAGTTTTTATCGGTCATGGGATCTATAGCCACGGCAAGCCAGAATTGAAATTCTCGCGCCTCGATATTTTACGCGTGTTTTGAAGCCGAGAAAGCGCGCGATTCTCCTTTCAAACGTCGCGCGGCGAAGACGCCGGGGGAATATTGATCGATCAGCGATGACGGCGGGAGTCGATCGAAAGTGAAAAATTCGCGCCGTTGTTGTTGCCGCCGCCGCTGCTTTGGGAATTGTAAACATGAGGCTCGGGCGTGAAAGGCGTGTAAAGCACTGCTTAGAAGCCGATCGCGAGCGAGATTAAATGGTTGCATGAGCGCCGGTTACGTTGGGGCCGCGATTGTTGGAAAAATGTATCAATGGGGGATTGGATTGTTGGAATGGAATTGAGATTGGGTGGATGGAGCGGTGAATATGTGGAATTACATAAATGTGGAATTAATTTATCGGGATGTAGATTGGAATGATGATGCGCGTGGGAAGTCCAATAATATGATTAAAAATATTTTTTAGGATGTTAGCAAGATTTACCTGTTGTGGTTATTTATTACTAAAATAATTGGTTTAATTTTTAATACGTAATTACATTTTAATGCGAAAATAAAAAATAACATTTTACAATAAAAGCATTGTAAAAGGTTTCGGTTTAATAACGTACCTTGCGTAAATTTAATCAACTACGTTACGAACGAAAATTCATTTACAAAACATTTTCCTTTAACGTGTATAGAATTTTATACTTTATCGAGATTGACAGCGAAGAAAATAACTTTTCATGCTACTGATGTGATATTAATTGCATTATAAGTCAATGACCTGAGCCATCAAATTTTTAATGCATTTTCCAATTACAAACAATAATTTTGTAATTTACTTGGATAATTATACTTTTAGTAAGATTTTCATTTTGTTTATTTTTATGTCATATTTCTGAAATAATAATGTAAATAAAGCTGCATTACGGGTCCATTAAAAGTTATTTTTTATTAAAACAAGAATATTTATATTTAATACGTTTTCATTTCAGCACAGTATCTGTTCACTTATAATACGTTTTATAAAAAATTGCATTAAGTTTGCATCGCCCTTTTACGCGACGTAGAGCAGAAACTGTGCCAATTTTCATTTCCGAACCGAGAAGCATTTTTCACTTTATTTAATATAACAAACGATATTGCATGCATTACCATTTTGGCTCAGATAGACTGTCATACTTACCATGCAAGGAAAACCTCATCCAAATCCCGATCCAAACTTCCACAAACATCTCATAATTCTTCACAATTATTAAACTAACAACTCAACCGACCACACACCATCCTTACAAAACCCTACCCCACCACAAAAAGAAGCAACCCAATTCCCAGCCCTCCATCCGCTGCGGCTATCCACATTGAAAATTAACAATCGATAAAGCCACACTGCGAATTTCCAAAAGCATCGACCTCGACACATATTGAATCATCGTCAATTATAGAAGTTTGCGCGGCGGCTGCGGCGCGACGCTCCGGGTGAATCATAACAGGAACGGCTGGCAGACCTCGTCATCGCTCGTTTCTCGAATAATTGCGCGAATCGCTCGCTCGCGCGCCACTTCAGTCGGCGCGTTAGGCCGCTAATTGTGAGGCGAATAAGCGCACGTGTGCAATTCAAGATCTAGTTCAAGACTCGTCGCGAGCGAGGCTGTCTTTGGAGTGTGTAAGCGAGGCGCACTTTGCGATTCCTTGGAAGAAGTAAACGCGAGCGTTGGATATTGCGTTGTGGCAAGATGCGGGTGTATGTAGCGTAGCGATGCTTGGCGGCGTTTTACTCGATTGCCTTTGATGTTGGGCGTGCTGGAAGAGATGTTGAGCAATTAGTTTTTGATAAGGTTTAATGGAGGGTGGTTGGTTCTGGAGATACGTAGGTTGTAGGTCTTCTGGATGCTTGATAGTACTTTGTTCTAATGAATGAATTTTAGATTTTGTGAATTAATATTAGTGCTTGTATTGGGCATTTATTTAGCGTATAACTGTGCGATTTGACTAGACTAATTTTCAATTTAATTTTGGCAACTAGTCAGCCTCTCATAACTATATTGAAATTGAGTTAACTATAGACAAAATTTTACTCAGAAATTATTATGAAATAAACAATTATAATTACCTATTGAAAAAAGTAATAAATAACAAATAATACAATACATACAAAATGTATTTTTAACTACACAACGTATAACGTTTATTTTCCTTTCTGTTTCAGGTAAGTTAATCATCGGCATATTGAAACGCGCACATATCGAATATTTGCCTTGCAGCGCGGTGAGTAATAATAGCCTGCCTCTTTTAACAATGAGTTTAAAAAGCAGTAAAACCGTACAAAGGGCTTCGAAAAAGTACGCAGCTGACACACAAAACCTCTACAAATACATTGAAAAACAAGTCGATATTGCGAATTATTGACGACCTGGCTTATACCTCCCGCTATTCCCGCTCTATTGATATTTCGATGCGGAAAATCGCGAGTCCTTTCACGCAGCAACAAATCCGAAACGGATGCGCGCGATAACGAAGCGAAACAAAATATCATCTAGACAAGTGTAATCACAGTCGGTAGTTTCGTTTGAATTCTTGTCTTCTATTTTTTGTTTCGCGCGTCGCGCGCCGCCGCGTCAGTTCGTCGAACAACGGTTGCTTTTCTGTGATGTGCGTTCGATCGTACAAAACTGTACGTATAGGTGCGCTGGAAATGCTTCGTTGATTGTCAGACTAGTGGTTCGGGCCATCGATAAAACTAGCGTGGGTATCGCCGTGTGCGCGTTGTAAAACTCGTAAAATTGACACTGTACACGTGAATGGACGCGCGCTGCTGGCTTTATATAATTCCTTAATCGAGCAGACGAGTCGGTATATCGAATATCCGAAGTCAGCGGGAATTCAGAGTTTGTTTTTCTCCACGGCTAATGACTTTGATACAAGCTGTCTCGTGATATAGATAAAGCAAAAAGCTTTCTTAAATAAGTGAACGTGAGTTTAAATTCAAATTCGTTCTCAAACGAAATAAAAAAAATTAATTCAATCCAATAAGCAAATGAGAATTTTCTATCTCAGCTTTAAAATTCATTTCCAGCATTTCCGGAATAGTAGTTAGACTTTCTTATTAATTCGAAATTAGATAGCTCGAATGATTTTACCCGAAATGTTCAGTGGGTGTATATGCTAACAGCGCCGCAGCCGGAGACCGCGCGGTACATTTCGTAGCCAAGTGGACTGATTGTCTTTTAATCGTGATCGACTGCCACGCACAGCTGTGTGTATGTGTGCGCACGTTTCGTAATTGATGACTAAAGCCAGCCCCGGTTGATAGCGACCGCAAACGCGATAGTGTATTACATGTATCGCCGGGCTCGTCGTCGGCGTAGCGCCTAGATTGACATCCATTCGCTTAACTGTACATACTCCACGCGGCTACTTTCTCTCTTTCTCTCTCTCTCCCTCTCTCGCATTACGTATTAATAATTCAATTCGCAGTTCTGACTCGCCGAGACTTGGTGTTAATGAGTATGGTTTTGATGAAAATTTATCGTCAATTTTGCTGAGTGCTGAGTTAGTAGTTTGTTTGCTCGGTCGAATTCTTGTGTAGTGATTTCTACGACTCGATTCTTTGCTAAAGTGAACGCATATTATTGCATTTGTAATTTTAAGGTTTCTTTGAAGTTACACATTAAAAAACGCAACTTTAGAAATTGTTTAGTAATTGTATATAATTTCCTGTGAGGAACTATAACTTTTCAAAATTTATTGTATTGCTTTTTTAAACTGCATATTTTAGATTATTGAACACGAATTGTTAAAAAAAACCTGGGATGTAATGTGATAACTTAATTACACGATTATTTGATATAGCAAAAAATAGCAATTGTTACTGAAATTAAATTTAAGATGCAGTTCTTGACAATAATATGGAATTTTTAAAATTGTACCTATTTGACTAACTGCCTAGCCATAAATGAGTGCATTATTTTTGTTACTCACTGTTACAATTCAAAGTGACTAATACCACCACGGAGAACTACAAAAAATGTACTCATTTGTAAAGTGCACGACACTGCATATTTTACGTTGCATAACCACATGCTTCGTAATTTATTAGCGTCACAATTTCTTGCACAAGAAGTATAACGCAGGAGCATTTTTTCATAATTTGTTACTTCTAACTACTTTGTTAAAATCTAGATTCATAACTGTGCACATTTGAGGAGTAAATTTAGTAGCTTTACGCCAAAGTTAAGTAATTCTTCACATGCTTCTCTTAATTTAACCCTCAAAATTTCGAACCGAAACTTACCAAATTATCGAATCGAATTATCAAATTCCAATTCAAACTGTCTTCGCATTTTTTCAGAAAACTGATTCAAAGACTTTCTCTAAGAAATAACCACGACCTATTTCAAGCACGCTTTGCAAAATCAAATTCCCACGCGCACCTGCAAATGCAATCAAAGCGCAAAATCTTTTTAACGCCCGCGAAAAAATCTATATATTTCCCCGGCAGCGCGGTAATTCAATTTCAATCGAAGCAGAAAAAAACAGAATCGCGCTCCACCAGATACGATTTCCGCCGCGCGCAAATAAGGGATCGAGGCGCGCACTCGCGCTCCGTGCAGTAACACGCGGAAGTCGCATCCGCGCTCGTATTACACATTCGCATTACTCTCTCCCCGGATGCCCCCGTACAATCGTACGAGTTTCTCGCACACATGTGCAGTGTCACACATTTTTCGCGCGCGCACCGCCTTAGGAAAAGTTGTACGAGCGCGCATTGTTCTACTATTAGCGAGAAAGGCGAGTACGGGAAAATGGGAAGAGGAGAGCAGCAGGTTGAGGAGGGAGTTTTAAAAAAAGGAGGGAAGCATTGTGGGGTAATGGAAGCGGAACGCGAAAAATTGTAGTTGTTGAGTTTTGGTGAGCCAGAGGATGAACGGCACGATTATTGGGCGATAGAGGATGGATTTTAGATCGTCGGTGGACAAGTAGTGGCCATTATGAAAGGAGGATGATAAAGGGAAAAATGTAAACAATGCTTTGTTATAACGGTTCTAAGGGTATATTGTTCTATTGACAAAGTTTTATTGGCATTCAGATTTAAGTCAGTTTTCAGCTGCTGACATATAAACGAAATCGCATTTACTATACCGGTCACGAATTCAAAGTGGAATAACCAAACTACTAAACCAATTATAAAAGCACGACAACAATTTCCGCTGCGCAATTATTTATCTTGGATCGATGCGTCGTTGGCCTTTCCACTCACGTTCCGAAAGTCTAGACGCTTCGTGTCCGCCGTGATTAACTTACTTTCATCAGCGCCAGAAACAGTCATCGGCGAGGTCCGCGTACACAGTCTGGTGGTAAACAAAATACCACCCATGCGCATTTAGATCGAGAAATTCACCTTCGATCTCACTTATACTCATGCGTTCTCGGTAAACCCCTTTAAATTTAGCTCCACTTTCCGCGAAAAAACGGGCGAAGCCGAGCCTGCCAGCTCGTTGCGCAAGTTAGAACGGAATGCGCATTCCACGCGCTGCGTTACCGCTATGCGCGCGCGGCTCTTCGCTGTATGATTGGTCTGTGCGTTTGTTGTCTTGTCCGACGAAGCCAGGAAATCCAATCCCGAGCGGCGCGTTTCGGATAACGCGTGGGAAGGATATGAGCTGGCTGAGATAGCGGCTTGCGAAACAGCGCGCGAGTGAATGACCACCTGGTTGGCAGTTGGAGTTGTGGTCTTCGTCGTTGAATTAGTCCGTTACTTTTTCGTGATCTGTGGTTTGTTTTCGTTATATTGATGTAGAGGTAGAAGCGAATTGTATGGATTGTTATTCGTGATGTTGTGGTTATAGATTTTATGAAAGTGGGAAATTTGATCTTAATAGGTGAAATGTATGGTTCGGTTAAGAGTATGAAGTTTTGTGTGCTTCTATAAATTCTAATCAACAGTCTGTGCATACTATGTTTGAGAGTAAAGTCAATTAGCATAAAGTAGCGATTCGTATGAATTTCACGATTCCTTAAATAATTGTGAAAGTTCCAAATTACTTCAGCAGTTGAGAACTTAATTAATTGTAATTACAAATGTATTCTACCAAGTTAAGATAAGCCTTTAAGGGGCCAGTGGAGAACGTTAAAAAGGGATAGATTTGTTCGAAGATTAAATTTAATGTTTAATAAAGAACCCATTTAAAAAAAAAAGGGATAGATTTGTTCGAAGATTAAATTTAATGTTTAATAAAGAACCCATTTAAAAAGGTATTTTTGATTTATTCCATTCATAAATGGAGAGAGAAATATTACCTTAGTCATTCGTTGTATCTTTATTTCGCTATTTGATTCGTCTATAGATTATTCAAATATTAATAAAGTTTGGTCTTCAAAATATCATAAATTACAAAAAGCAAACGGCTCAATTCCTTGAAATCCAAAAATAATACCTCAACTACTAAAATTTTCTGTAAACAATAACTATTATCTTGTTCATCCGACTCATTAATACTATTCATCTTTCTCCTTGAGCTAGTTCTAAATAGTCCACTATTCTCAGTACCTCACTGTCTCCTCGAACATTTATGTACATCGCACGTGCTCAGATCTTATGAATGATGACCATAGCATTGCTACTACCTTGACAATCCACCAAGTAGACTTTCTAACTTTATTTACCAGAAGAATGTTAATTACTCACCAGAAAGCAAACAAAAAAATTTCCATCTCTTTATCACTGCTGAACATCTCATCCTCTAAGAGACCTCGAATCACGATCTCGGTCAACCACACCCATTCTTCTTATCGAATTTCCTATTCAAGGACCATCTCACCAGCGTGCTCGGTGAATACCGCTTCGAACCTTGACCGTCGCTCTCGCGAAGGGTCGTTGGAATCGCGCGCGAGTCTATTTACCTTGCGCTCGTGGCTCGCTGGCCAAAACGAAAATAGAATCTGGTTAATCTCGATTAGCGAAACCTGTTCCCGAGCGTCGCCGCTCTTTCTCTCTGTATCGCTCCTTTGCAATGTGCTCGCTCGACTTGTCCGGCGAAATTGGTTTCACTCGGCGCTTAATCGTTTCATAAATTTCTCCGACTGTTCTTAATGATTGCGTGTACGCGCCGGCTACCGAAGTGTATTTTTGCACCGAAGATGATTGCTATCCCTCGATCGAATCGAAACATGGTAGCTGTTAAATCGAGGTATGAAAGGTGCCGCGGAGAGTAAATCAAAGCTATTAGCGGATTCGTTCGGGTTGGTTTGTTAATGTACAATCCAAGTTTTTTCGAGTTGAGAAATTTGAATATCAATTTTGAATACAAAGTTTATTAATCACAATTATTTATGATTCCACTGTTATGACACAAAAAATCATTATTAATGAATTAATTAATAGCGATTTAACTCTTCAGACTATTAAAGCATACTTCGATTCTTATAAAAAATTTAGAACGCGGAATAACAAACGCCAATAAAACCGATTTTAATAACGTCCTTACGCAACGTTCCGCAGAAAAAAGCCCATGCATTTAAATTGCGACTCTCCTCTGCTCCTCTTTTTTCTCCTATCGGTTTTAATAGCCGAAACGCGAGCAAGCGTTTAATAGCCCGACGATTTATTGCAGCCCGAATCTCTCAATTGAATTTTCAGACTCCGCTGGCATTAGCTTCGCAGACCGATAAAAAACTCGCGAATCACTCGCTCTGCGCTCTCGATACACTCGTGCACGCAGCCCCATGACAATATCAGGAGAAACTGAGTTGAAAACGAGAAATAAAGAAATGATCTAAAGGCTTTCATGAGAGCGGGAAATAGACTTTTTACGAGTCTACGCAATTTTCTCCAGTCTCGCATTTAATCGCACGGGTATATAATCAGAGCAGCGAGGCTTGCGATAGCCTCATCGGAATCCAGATGCGATTCCGATCGTTCGCGATCGCATAATACGGGCCTTTATTGCCTCCTGCGATTACCATAATAAAGGTTCCACGCGACAATTGCCCTCATCACCGCTATGATATCCCCTTGCGCCTCTTTTTCTCCCTCTCTCTCTCTCTCTCTCTTTCGATCGCGCCGGTATATTTCAGGATGCGCGCATTGTGGATTCTTTTGAAGTTGGGGCTTCCGGTGCACGCGGAGATAAGAGCGGCACTGTCCGCATCGATGGCGAATGATTCATTTTTTCCGGTTTATCTGAAAATGCCACTAAACTACCGTTGCGTAATATTTGCCCGCTTGGCACCTGTTGTCGTATCGATTGCTTTTTTTTAGAGATAAGTGCTTGAAAAAGTTAATGAAAGATTTATTTATGACCAGTAGCTGTGTTCACTTTTATCTATATTATCTGCATAAATTCTGTTGACAATTTTTTTCTAAATTTATAACTTGTAAATAAAAATGGTAAAGTCCCGTTAAAGGATTAGTTCACGATTTGAAAAAAAAATTAAATTTACTAAATGAAACAATTTATATTTTCTTTCATAATTTTCAGAAAGCCAGAAAACATATCGACTTAACCTCTGATACAAACTTTCTTTATATAATAAACTTACATTACAAGATATACTTTTCAAGTTTCGTGTACTTTCCTCTAAAAGTCAACGAAATGCTCGAAACATTCGGAAAAAACTCAATAAAAACTTTATCCTTCCTTTCTCCAACCTACCGACACCCTATTAAACAGAACGGCCTCAATAGAAATTCTCTAATCCCCATACCAACCCAACCAAGCTCCACCCTCCCCCACACCATCCGACTCTAAAACGAGCAGAAACGAGTTGTTCGAGGCTGGCTGCACTCTCTCGGCTGCAATCGACTCGTCATTACCATCGGCATTTTTGCCCGTGAGCCGATATCCTCGCCGGTTTAGAGAACGCGATACGCGTGTGCAGATAGACTCGCGGCGCGTTAACGAGTTTGCGCCGACTTGATGGGATTCGCGCCACTGTATACCTGACCGGCCTCGCATGGACGCACCGCCGCCGCGGCAATTTCCTGTATCAATAGCACCGTTGAACTGACCTAGTCGCTGGCCCGTGTGCCCCCGCGCGCGCGCTCTTTCGTAACTACCTGTTCCACATCCGCGCGCGAACGTGAAATCTATACGGTAGCGATGTAGCTCTCAGCCGTGAGAAGTGCGGTGCTTTAAGGCGGCTGGTTTGGTTTATCGCCGTGCGTGTGTTGGCCGGGTGGGTTCCGGTGCGAGGAGTTTGCTGATTGCAGATAGGTTGATGAGTGATCGAGCATGAAATCTGGATTGGGATTAGCGGGTTGATGTCTGGGTGGAAGGAATTTGAGAATTTTATTTTTACCGTTTTGTGAGGAGTGTGTTGCGGAGACGTTTGGAGTCGTGGCTTCCTGTAATTACGGGCATTCTGTAGAGGGCAGTGACATTTCTACGATCTATTTATGCTCTTTCATCGATCGTTCGAGAATCCAATTTTATCGTGGATGGTTCAGTTTTTGATTAAATAGAGTTAGTTTAATCTGCTAATAACGAAATCTTATTTACATAATTATCTTATTCTAATAACAAGACTTCATTGTTAGATAAACGTGTTAAACGTAATTACGTTAATTGTATAAGTTCTAGAAGTTGTAGAATACTTCTCTAATTAGATAAACCGGACTCACTATATCAAATTGCTACTTTAACACCTATAATAAATTTTAAAAAATTTCTAACTAAAGACGAATATTGATAAAAATTTTCGTCAAATTTTTTCAAAGTAAGCTTTTCTATTCTTTTTTAAATGTATAGTCGAAAGTGAAATATAATTAAATAATATTAATTTTTTAAAATAAAAATTCCTTAAATACGTCAACTAACATTTCAACCTCGAATTTCAAATTATAAAGTAGATCTTGCGGTGTGTTCTTTTCTTTTTTAGTTAACAATATCTACTCAATGTTACGAATCACCTTCGAAAATTATCATTCATCAAAACATCCTTATTCCAAATTATAATGTTTCCTACAATACAATATTTCAGCAGTATTAAAAACTTCTTATAACCCATGATCAATTAGCGCTCTAAACACAGCGCAAGACCTACCTTAATCTCCAGCACGCAAGAATTCCAAAAACCTCTGCATAACCACCCCTAAAAAATCATCCGCGCGTCATCAATCCTCTCGCCTCATAACGCGGATTCCTCGGCACGCGGCGCAGAGCGCTCGCTATCACCGGTAATTTCTGCTCGAGGCATGCATTATCCAGCGGGGCAGCTCGGGCATCTTAAAGACGCCGCTGCACGTCCTCGCCATCTTTCATCCTCGCGCATCCCCTTTTCTTCTCTCAGTCGCGCCGCAAGACTCGGTCAGTCGCCTGAGTTACGAGGCTCGCCGCTGAACTTAATCGCCCGCTTATGCGCCTAGTGAAGCCCGACACTCTGTTGCTCTTCCGGCGGGTTTGCACAATGACGGATGACTCTCCGGAGTAGTTTTTGAGGGAAGAATTCGTTGGGTTGCGTTGTGAGGTTACAGCTGGAGTGGTGATGAGAGTTTAGAGGTAGAGGAGGACTGGTGGGGACCGATCGATCGATTTTCTGGCAAAAATAGTTGGGAAAGTTAGTGCGGGATTGGTTTTAGAGAAGAGGAAGGTTGAGTCTTATCTGGTAATTAAATCAACGTATTTATAACACTCGTGGAAATGTAAGAAAGAGAATATTTGTTATTTCATTCTGATTTCTTTTGAATGAATATTGATTTAATGCTATATTTAAAAATGCCTGCGTATGTCAACAGTTACTCTTTTTCTATTATTATTCAATGAATATTGTAGAAATCTATTAATTCAAAAATTTTTTTTATATTTTATTATGTAATATAAAAGGAAACCACTTCCTTGAAGTACTTTTGAAATTAGTCTATTTTAACGTATCTCCGATTTATGTCGTCAATGGTGCCTAGTCATGTTCTGCCCCAATCACTTTACGAGATATCATAAAACTTCTTGATTTATGAGATTGCGCTTGTCCTCATAAAGATTAACCAAGAAAAATGATTCGAGAAATGCTCTAATCCTCTTTCAGTCTGTCTTTCCAATTCAAGCACCGCCTTTACGGCTGTGCGATATAGCCTACGTAATGTGGATTAGGCTTTTTCAGAAGCTTTGCACCACTTAAGGTAGTTTTTTCATGAAAGACTTGGTTACTTTGTTTTCATACAACAATAAATGCTTTTCTTCATCAATGTTTTTGAAAACAATTTAGGAATACAAAAAGGTTATCATGTAGTATGCTTTTGAAGCAGATATTTGATAAAATTACAATGCTTGTCATTTCTCATTTATCATCTGCATGAATTGCAATATTTAAAATAATTACACGAATATTGCTCAATTTATACATAAACTCTATTCTGATTTATTTGTCCGTTAACAGAGTTTTTAATTTTAATATCTAAATTTTGATCTCCATAACCCAAAATTAACATTGTTCAATAAAATTTAAACGATAAAGCTTCGCATAATTTTCAACATCGCTCAAACTTCATGTACTTCATACATCCGATTAATATTAACCCGCCCAATGAAATACGAAAAGTTAACAATACATGCGGATAGTAGAATCGATAATATGCACTATACCATACGAGCACGGCACACTCGACCAGGTACATTGTGCGTATCGATTTTCCAGTAACCACCCGCGTTCGCGTCTCCACCGCACCGGACTGTCATTGTTTTCAGAGGTGGTCTCGAAGGCGATTACTTCGCGCCGGTCTACGCTATCGGATAACGTTGGCTTTCCGATGGCGACGACCCAGCTGCTTTTGAATTACGTTAAAAGTTCGACCACACCAGAATTCCGACAGGTCAATACTATTCTTGACGATAATTGGTTCTCCCTTTGCTCTAACCTTGCGTGAGGAATGGGAGCTTTCAGGGAGTTATATTCAATCGTAACTGTAGAATTACTTTATAGAGAATTCAATTATTGTACTATATTGTCAATTTGGAAAAGCAGAAAAAAGGTCTGGAAAAACTTCGTTATTTAAATGCTTTGTACTTTTGCTTTCTAGTGCTTTAATTGTCAAATATTTTTTAGTGAGCTTTAGTCTCAAGAAAAATCTTATTGTGATAAAAATAACCTTTTCTAGCATTTCATTCGGAGATATTCTGAAAAACGAACAATAATGGCAAAACAAATATTGTTACGTTATTTAAAGATTAGCAAGAATTCTAAAGTACTAAAAACTTTTTGTTTGATAGTAAATGGTTATATCTATTGATAAGAAACAATCGAGTGAATAATTTCTTCATCCACACATCTAACAGAACTTGATCGCTTCACAATAGAAATTTAATCTAATAGAAATTTTATCCATTTACAATCTCGAACCACAGTACAGAGATGATAGAACAATATTGTCTAATTATGTTTAATGTTTTTAAATATTCAAAAGGAAGATTACCCAAAATATCCCAACAAGCGCCTTGCAAATTGTTTTGTCCAAACAAGACAATACACCGAAATCATGCAAATATCCCCCACCGCATCGTAAACAATCGATACGCCAAAACTTTTGCGAAATAGTTCGCACCCATATACGGACAGAATAGCTTGTTAGCACGTGTATTTATGGCCCTCAATAACGGTTTAAAGCCCGTTTAATCGGGGAATTCCGACTGGCCTACACGCCCGCCGCGCGCGATATTCACTTGCGTGCAGCTCGCTGATCCTAAGCGTGAATTCCGCGTATCGCTCTTGGCGAGATTCCACCGTGAAAAATAGTTTCTTCGCGCCGGAGCGACGCGCGCCAGCAAAGTTAAAACAATTTTAGCGGCTCTCGGACCTATTACAATAGCGGGCTGCAAAAATATGGCCGAGCAGCGCGCCCATTTGTCACGCGACCGTTTGTTGTTTTTATGGGGGGACGATTTGTTTGGATTATCCGGATATTAAACATCACCTGTCGAGACGGATAATATTAATAGTCAATGCGGAGCTGTTTAGATGGGTTACGGTCTTGTGCGATGCTCTGGGAATGTTTAAAAGCGTCGGGAGCTAACGATTATTTACGGTGGTATTATAATTACTTATTAGTGTTTTGATATTGTTAGGTTGGATGCTGCTTTGCGAATTTTATGCTTCGCTCTGCGTTGATGAAGAAAAGAGAAAGTTTTTTTTACCATCTTCTAATCCTTAATTTATGGACTGTTGCAGAATTAAAATCAGTGACTCATATTTTTATTTATAGCGCTGAATTAAAAATAACTATCAGAAAATAGCAATCTACATTTACATGAAAATATTGCAACATTCATTATAAAAGTTATTCCCCCTAAAATATTACAAAATGCTAGCAAAATCTTCGCATCGTGCCAATCTCTTTCGAATAAAAAAATACTCCACATTTTTCCAAGCAGACATTTTATATCAAACTCCGAACTGCCGAGCCATTCATACTTCACCGACCATAAATTCATCGGCCAGCGTAAAACTTCCGCTGCCCAATTAAAAAAACACCCATTTGCTCATCCCATAAAACACCGAGGCGGTATCATTTCTCGTTCAAAAGCCGCCTCCGAAGTACTCGTGCTAACGCTGCAGCTCCCACAACTCTTTGCCTTCCCTCAGGATCCTACGGGGAGGAAGATCCGTCGTTGAAGAAGCATTGCTCCCAGGAGTCGAATACACGTGCAGTAGACTCGCGTAGTCGTAAAGGGCCGAGCGTTCGGAAACGGCGTTAGGCTACCTGTTGCTGACGTGGCCTCGGTCGAGCCTTATGTTTTATTCTAAGCACGCGTTTTACGTATGGACGCGGCCGGACGCCGCGGCTAATTCACTGCGATTCGAGGCTTTGTAGAGTTTTGCTGGAGGCTGGAAGAAATGAATCGGTGTGGATACGATGAAGCTTGATACCTGTTACGGCATATAAATAAGGAGCTTTTTGGGTGACTAAGAGGCGTGGAGGTTATGTATGGTGAGAAGAAAATATTGTTTGTAATGCATTTTTTATCTCCGCGGTTACTGTTATTAATAATGGATTAGTCAATATTGTTGAATGGAATTTTTATGTAAATAAGTTGATGATTCAACGGAAATAAAATGTTTCATGTTCTTCGTCAATGAATATTCCATTTGTAACAACTAACTTTATTTTAGTTTACATTCAAAATTTTTCAATATTTCACGTTTTGATGCAATAAAAATACGCAAGAAATTCAGATGATAGTAAAAAATAATAAGAAAAAAGTTACTCTATTTTGTTAAATCGAATTGAACCCAGAAAACTGTTATAATATTCACAGTCTAATATTTATTTTACCCTAAATGAAACATCATTTTTATTTTTTTTTCTTCTTACATACATAAATACAATTTTTTATTGTTCAATTCTCTACGTCGATTCATTGTATAATACCAAACATTAAAATTTCTTTGCATAAAATTAACCGCATTAGATTTTATCCTAATCTCACTTACATGAAAAGAAAATAATATAATGAACATTACTAGTGCTACGGTAAAAATTTCAAAATATAATATATGTATTTATTGCAAAAAAAGAAGTTTGTCCACAATTTATTAATAAAAGTAGTAATCTTTAGTACATAATGTTTCTCAGTATACATAAATGGCTTACTTTCAAAAACTGAAACGATAATGTGTTTACTCGTACAAAGAATAAAATAAAAGACGTGTTCTGGACCTCAACAAAAACCTGACGCTGAATATTAATGCACTATCGTCATGTATTATTTATAAACGACTTGCAAAGTGCGTCCGCAGTATCTCGGGCAAGAAGAAACAGAACAAAAGAATGGAATTTGTCGGCCTACTTTTCTATAATGCGCCAGACGTTCACTTTATCGTAGTTAATTACCGGTAACAGTAGGGGCTGTTTTTCCCCTCGATCACTCTATTTTATTCGATTTCCACTTCGGCGCGCCTGTACAGTTAAGGAAAAATCAACATTTAAACGTCGTCGATTCGTTTGGTGATTTTTATTGCATTTGTTATTGGTCCATTACGACGTCTACCTTTGCGTTTCAATCAAACGTTTATAATTCGTCTGAAGGATAATACCAAAAAGCTAATAGAAATGAAAGGATCAATTTCTATCAAAAAGCTGGATTATTTAAGTTTATTTTAAGATAGATTTTATCACGACAAAGAATCTGCTCGTTGCAACGAAAAACTTTCTTGTTTTTCAAACACTCATTTTAAACTGGGCCAAATGCTATAGCAAATGCATTGCTAAGATTTGCAGAGTTCTATATTTGAAATATGCTGCTTTTCACCGGCGATTAAACCCTGACACGAAATCAAGCAGAGCTTCTTTGTAGTCAATGACGTTTCTAAATAACCAGCTAAATCAATAGGATCCTAAGTAGAATAACACTGCAACATTAAGAACTTAGTCTTGGCACTGAAGACTTAAAGCACTCTTAGTTTTTACTTCTTCAAAGATGAAAGCCTGTAGCGATGCAATTTCTAGAATACAATATTTTGATAAATTTATTTTAATGTATCTGAAGTTTCTGACTCAAAAAATAATGTTTTCTAAAGTTGCATGTGTATATATGCATGCATTTTGATTTTTTTTTTCAAATTAAATTTATTGATTATGAATTAATAAATTCATTATTTATAGTTAAATTAATTTGTTTACAGCTATTTTTACATACAGATATTTCTTTCTGAAATACAAAGAACTTTGCACACACTTTTCAATTTAAAATAAATTTGACCCATTTTGTTTTGAAAGAAAAGTCAATCAATGTATTAATATGAATTCTCTTTATGTGTTTAGTTTGTTTCCGATTGTCATGTAAAGAACTCATTTCACTTTTTATTTCTCCACATTGGATGCATCACTTTACTTTTTTCAATATAGCAACCATTTCATTCATACTTTATCAATATAAGAACCTCAATAATAAAAATTCACTTAAACTCTCGCGATTTGTAACGAGTAACTGCATAAAAAAGCCCCTATATCTGTGTAACTACCTACATGAATACGCGCAATAAAAAGCGCCTCTAGAAACGCTCTGAAGGAATCGTTGCTACGTGCCTCGGCAATCTCAACAGGGATGTAGGCACGCACACATTACCGCATGCGAAACAGGAGAGGGATGGCTCCGCGACCGCTGAAATTTACAGGCCTAGTACGTCACTTCCAAACTCGCTACGGAAATATGGAGATGCCAAGTGGTCATTGAGGACGGGCCACTGCTGGCGGCGATTTACGTGTACCCTCGATTCCGTTGCTAGTTTAAGGGCGTGCTCCACATTGTGGCTCTCTTTTTTCGCTACTAGCTTTCAATTGCTCGCGTACTTGAAGAAGAGCTATGATGCGAACGAGGCTGTTGAATAATTAGCGAGATACGCGAGATTTATGTTCCCTGCTTTTTGAAAAGTTTGTCGAAAAAGTCAGTGGATGTGGGTTGAGATTTTTTCGGACGGCATGGATCGACGGCTTGTGCTTTGGGCGATTCGAGTTTTGAACTGTCGTAAAAGCAGGGATCAAAACGTTGTAAATGTTTTATTTTAGAGACTGGCCGAAAAGTTTGCATTTTAAGGAGGATTTTATACTTTCAATTTCGAGCCCATAATTTTGAATTAGGGAAGAGCTAACTATAAAAGAAGATTATTTCTAATACATATATGAAGAAATTTTCCAAATTTTCATTTATCCACTATTGCTATTATCAATAAACTAAAAAAAAATTTAGATTTGATTGATCACAGTTCAGAACCCTCTCCACAACGCACAATAAAACTCTTCAACGCTGAAAAAATCAACTCCTATCCATCCACATCCTACAAAAAAAATCTACATTGCCTTTCATTTTTTATCGTTCAAGCTCAAAAAAAACTCGCTTCCGCCGTTCACATCCATTTTCCTGTGTACGGCAAGGAGAATTTAAAGAGCCGCGAGTACAAAGCGGTTATTCGCTGTAGGGGCGCGCGAAGCTCGCCCGTGACCTCGATTCCGTCGCGTATATTTCTCCTTTTGTCGCGCGTCGCGAATTCCGCCCTCTTCTTTGCGCGAGGAACAGCAGCAGAAGCAGCCCCTTTGAGAGTCTGCATATATACAGCCGGCCAAAGAGATAATGGCCGACGAGAGATCACGCGGAAAAGCTGCGAGATGATAATGTGTTCTTTTGCAAGAAAGGACGGTAAAGGTGGCAAGTCAAGTGGTCGGAGAGGTTTAAGATGCATTGTGGTTCGGTTCTTGACTGAACTGCGAGTGGTGGGATTCGTTTCTAAAGCAAATGTCACGATGACTTTATATTCTAAATAGTTTTCTTCTTATTACTATAATAAATTAGTAATATATAATACTTAATAAAATAGTAATAAATAATATTGGAATTACTTATTGCTCAAGTCTAATTGTGATTTTTCTTTTTGTTCCAGGTGAGTTACAGAGCCACATTTACCCCAGCGAACCCACATCACTGCGTAAGTTCAAAAACGACATTCA
>JAPYZA010006271.1:0-14902 GCA_030522685.1 Eupelmus azureus | reverse complement strand
AGCTTAACGTATTACGCAATGCCAATTTTTTTTTCTAATGCATCCTGTCGAAACACATGCATATTGCATCCAATTGTCGCAAAAAAAGGTCGCTAAAGTCATGGCTGCAGTGAACGTCACTGCTCTTCAATCAAATGAGTAAACTTTCCATATTTTAAATATTAAATTACTTTTTCAATACTTTAGTCACACATCTTCAGCAAAACATTGCCAACTCTTATTTGAATCTTATTTACATATTTTTCAAATGCTAAATGACAATTGTTAAAATTCATATATTCCGTGTGAAAAGCGTCTTCAAAACATTCGAAAAATCTAACCCTTCGCGTCAATCAGACGCACGAAACAATCTATCCTACAAAGGATGTACAATCTTCTTGCGCGCGGAAGAAAGCAAATGAACAAAAAATGAAATTACCGTGCGCGGTATAAATAAAAAGTCGGGAGTCGAGAAAGAGAAGGCCTTTCTAAAAGCCTCCTACAGCACGTTGCGGTGCATCGAGCGAATCACCGAATCAACGAATTTCGAAAGTCGTCTGTCAACATTGCCTTGGATCCACTTTCTTTCGCATCCACAAACAAAACTTCTCGTTTCAGAGCGATCGTCAATGTTTTGCGTCCTTAAAAACCGTTTGCCAATGTTTTGTTATGAAAAATTGATTTTTCAATCTTTATGAGAAATAATTGTTATGAATTTTTATTGAAATTGAGGAATAATTGTTGACCAGTTTTCATTAATTGGAACACTAGCATTCAAGATCTTTTACATTTTGCCAACATTATATAACTATATCTTATGGTATCTACTTATTAAGTAGAATACAATGAATTAAATATCAGCGAAACGTGAATTTTTTGCATAATAAGCAATGACTTCTTTCAAGATACAAGCGTAAATTCTTCGTGCAACAGACACAATTTGAAATTATGTAAGAAAGTATAATTAGAAAGTAGATTTTTAACTACATTATTTGTCAGAAAATAAATTCTCCTGGACGTTAACGCACGTTCTTATGAAAACATCCTGATTTGAATGAAAAAAAAATATCTAATGCATTTCATGCCTCATCTCGGTATAAAAATAGGAAAAAAATCGTTAATGACGAATTTCCGTGTGTTATGAAGAGACTGCAAATAGTTAATTCAACCTAATGATAAAGATTGGATTTATTATAGAAAAAAAGATTGGAAAAACAATCATCGCGCACGACTCTACGAACCGCACGCGCGCAATCAATGAACCATCTTTGATTTTTCAGTCATTAGTCATGCAAGTATAAGAAACGTTGTTAAAAAAAAAACTGGCACGTACAATTATTTAATACTTCTACAATCCATTCAACAATAAAGTAGAATCAAACATTTAACCACGCACTCTTAAAACTTTACATCAAGCACCCATTAATTTTCACTCCCCCAAAAGAAAATCTCAAAAAACTCACCTGTGCCAGTCGTCACTCGTCAACAACAAAAAAAGCTCCAGAACACAGCCTCCTCAACGATCAGGCAAACGAATTCACCCGGTTACGGCCTCCCGGCTATCGTCCTCGGGCGAGCATCGCCTCTCTCACGTGTCTGATTCCCGCGTTAAGGAGGCTCTGAGAGTATATATCGCTGCGCGTGCGATCGGACCTCGCGAGCTGCTCGCTGCCGACTGACTCTGGCTCTCTCGCTGAGCGCAGCAGCGATCGGTTGGACTGTCGAGCCGCTGTGTGAGTGTATGTGCGCGTGCATAAGCATGGACCCAAGAGTGGACGAGCGCGCAGTAGCGGGCCTCGATTTCCTTTCTCTCTTTTCTTCGCCGAGTGCGCCGGTTGTGTAAGGCGGCTTTGCCACCTGCGCGAGAGAGAAATTTTTTGTTTTTTGTGGGTAGTAAGGTAAGAAGGGTTTGTGGATGCGTTTGGGTGGAGGGAGGGTGGTTGGTTGGTATGGTTTTTAGATGGTTTTGGTGGATTTGAGATGGGTTTGATGGATGCGAGAGAGGTGAATGTTTCGAGGTTTGTTTATGATCGGAGGAAATGCTGGGGATAGGTAGTTCTTGTTGAGGAAAATTTAATGAGCGGGGAAAGTGATCTTTGCTAGGATTTGAACGGTTACTAAAATTTGTGTATGGTGCTAAAATAATAGTAAAGTTCACTTTAAGCAGAGAGTTTTCCGTTTAAGATTTTTCGGTTCTCGGTTATTGTTATAGAATCTTTTTTTAAATCTTTCCAAAATGATGATACATTGATACATTTTTGTTTTTTAATAGGTAAAGTATCAAAATGAATTACGACTCTATGAATTATTAATATCATATTGCACAGCTGTAATTGTTAGTTATAGATAGAGATTTTAATAAAAGGGTAAATCATATTGTTCCGAAAATTTAATTGTTCAAAAATACTGAAAAATTTTTTCTCTTTCTTCACGAGGCTCTAATTATTATAAAGTGCTAAACAACTTTATCTAACTAATTCAAGAGTCATTGAATATAAATTAATTCGAAAAAGTTGTTTAAAACATTATTATAACCAAACCAAACTTTTGCTATTTGTTTAATTTTTACTGTAATAATAAAAAATACCACAAAATTCAAATTTTAAATAAAAATTGAATTTTTAAAATTTACGAGCTTGAAAGCATAAAATTTCCAGAACAAAAAGCTCAAAAACAATCACAAAAAATACTCTATTTCACAAAATCAACGCAAAACCTATCCAAAATAATAAAAATCAACGCAGCCACTATCCTATCCTCCTTTACCCAAAACTTTCCTAAACCCCCCCCCCCTCCCCCCAAAAAAAAACAACCAACCTCCCACAAAATCAAGACCGCATCCACGAGTCAAGGAACTCGCACAAAAGCAGCCGCACGCAGCTCCCTCTCCGACGATTTGCCTACACACAGACCGGACAAAGATCGCCGGCTGCTATACCAGAAGCCACGCGCGGTCTTTACACTCCTATAGATGCTTGCGTCAGCGCTCGGCACTCTCACCGTCCGCGCCAGTCGCGAGTCTATATCTATATATCGGTAGGCCTCGAGCGCACGGCGCTGATGAGGTGAGCGGAGAGGCCTTTTCGGAGATGTAGGAAGTAGGAAATGTATGTAAGTACGCGCGGCTACTCGCGTGAAAGCGCCGAGGAGCTGTGTGTATGGTCGAGCGGGATGGGTTTAAGGTGGGATTCCAGGATGGATTAAAGTTGGAGTTTTGGGGGGGTTTGGTTGGTTTGGAGGGGGGGGGGGATTGGTTTGTTTTGCTGTGGGGGGAAAATTAGGGTTGGATGAGGGAAATGTGGTTTTTGTGAAAGAGGAGTGAGGATAGTTTTATGGTGAACCTGTTGCCGTGATGAAAAATACATGTTTTTGTTACGTTTGTGATGGTCGGTAAGGTTGATTCCTTAGATAAGACACTTTCCAAATGGCCCAACTGCCATTTCTTAATAGATTTTAAAACATTCATTTTGTGTATGAATTTGTTTCATTATTTATATTGACTCTTTTTTAATGCTGTCAAAGCTATGTTATCCGTAAATCTTGGTTGGATTGTCTGACAAATCCAGACCTGAATCTACTTGTTCATTGTAATAAAACATGTATCGGAATTTTATTTGTCTCTATCGCTCTCTGCGAATATTTTAAAACTGATGCGATCTTCAAGTCAAAGAAGTGGAAAGCTCTTAGTTGTTTATTTAAGTCACATTACTTAATACTCCAAATAAACTTAATTTTTCTTTGATTTAAATGCACGAAGTAATAGAATGTTAATAATTTTTTTTTTAAAGAAGGTGGAACATTACATATCAATGTAATATCAATAATATTTTGCGTTGCAAGATTTCACTTGGCGTAATTTTAATACAATATTAAAATAACATAGACTAATAAACTTATTCATTTATCGTTCAAGAATCAAGATATTTCTTGAAAAATGATATTAAAACTTCTCAATGTCTTATTCAGCAATATTGAAATATTGATTCTGATTAACTAATAAAGCGACGAAGAAGAGAATTGATTATAAAGTGTTATGTAATACTTTTAGTATAGTTACGGAATTTTCACGCGTTTCACTTGGAAATCATTCACGGAACAAAAATAATTCCGAAGAATCAATTCATATATCAAATAATTTATTTTATTTATTAAAATTAAAATGATAAAATCTTTGATAAACTGTAAAAAGAATTTGATTATTTATTGAAGTATTATTTTTTATTACACTTACGAATTATAATATTATCTACCATCAACTAAATTTAATTCATTAACATTTTCTTATGTAAGTATTTGACTGGGTACAATTGTATTTTTAACAGATATTATGATGTTACTTATCACGAAAATTTATTTTATAACTTAATTTATAGTAATAAATTTGTAAATTGTAAAAAATATTAATTTCATAAAAACTTGTTTAGTTGTTTTAATTATATGAATGGAATAATCAAGAGTCTTAATTAATAGCTGCCAACGAAGCCTAAATATTTTATCGATTTCTTCTATCAATTATTATTATAATTTTAGTAGAATCCAAATGCATTACAGAAATTTTTTTAAATATTAAGTGTATTTTTTATCCATCATATAAATATGTATGAATAAAAATGCACAATACCTTATAAAAATACTGCGTTATAACAACAAAAATAAAATTCATTCTTGAAAGATCATCATTAAACTTAAATCTATAAAGCAATGTTAATTATAATTACCTACTATTCGTTACTATATTCTTAATACAGTAACTAGTCCATTTATTCTTTGGAATTTAAATGCTCACTTTTATACTGTCTATGAAGATGATGCAACTTGTATTTCGATAATTAAATAATAATAATAATTTTATATTTCGATTGCGTTGTATGAACTAATGCAACTTCAAACTACTTACACAATGAAAATTTAAGATATTCAAATTTTAGATAATTAAAACCTAGCTATGTAATAAAAAAATGAAAAATAATAATTTATTATCTAAATCTTACTTAAACAATTGTAACTGATAAAAATTTTAAAAACAATAAAGGATCTGTTTTGAACTACTTTGATTATTTGATTGAAAACATTTATTTTGACTCGTTTGATCGATATCAATTAAGTGTATTTTCGATCATTTCTGAAGAGAGATAACAAAATTCCTATTACTCGATCAGCTATTTACGTAGTACTTTTAATTTTGTTATTTACGACGTAGTAGACCTAAATGTATCTCGGCGATTAATTTTCAATACAAAATGTTTCTTAAGAAAAAAGCCGACGAAATTTGAAATTCCTCTCGAGATGCGCTCCCATGTAAACAATACTCGAAACTAGAATAAAAAGTTTTAACAATCTCATTGCTAGATTTAACGTAAACTCCTGCTCGAAATTTGAATCCCCCTATACAAAATAATTCATCAAATCAATCAAAAGAATGATCGTACATACAAGAGTGAATGAATGAACTTGTGTCGTGAACGTAGCGAGGGTCATTCTTTTGATTCTAACAATTCTTGACGTCAATGAATCTCGATCTCTCCTCGCATCGGCGGAATGCAAATTTTCTTCATTTTCAAATTCTAAGTCATCGTGTACACCGCGCACTAACGGTATAACGCAGAGCGCTATTTGATTGCGCAAACAGAACTCAGACGATCGGGTAAAAAAACAAACTACGCTGCTCGGAAAAGGCAGCTCTTACTGCACTCAGTGCGAACTTCTTGCTAGGATTTTCCCCACTGATTTTTGTCAGCTCTTTGCAATGTTTTCTATATTCTGTCCTACAAGGAAAGAGAAAAATCTTATCACTAGTGACTGACTACTCTCGTTATTTTGAAGTTCGCGATGATCGAGATTGTATATTGTACAGGCCTGTCATAATCTGTTTATTTTTAATTAATTGAACTAATTCGTTTTTATATATGAGCACACAAAATTTTGCTGAGCATTTCATTATCTTGTCTTTCAAGTATTGTATAAAATATTTCAATTGAAATTCATGTTTTCTAAAAGATTTCCTCATCTTATAATAATTCCATGCTTCACTGGATAAAATCACCCGTCCTTATTTTATGAAATTTGGAATCTGTTGGTTTAATAAGTTATAATATTGGTTGCTGTGTTTACATTAACGCTGAGTTAACAAATTACTTTTATATAAAAATAGTGAAAAAAGCAGTTACAAAAGCATAATTTAGCGGTTACTGTAATCTACTTATATAATTATTCAAAATACACAACTGCAGTTTCTTGATCAAGTTGTGAAGACAATACACTTGCTTCACTTTATTTTATTAAACGCGATCACAAAATATATTCTCAATCTTTTGCAATACACGCGTATCAAAAGTGATGGTACAAAACTATCTCTACTATCAAATTTATGCTCTGCAATCGACAACGTAAACATCACATCAATTTTTCAAACAATTAATACAATTACCGCTTGTTTTAGTATGATTAAAGATTACACGATTAACAGAACCATTAAATTAAACAAAAACTCGTCAAATTACAAAATCGTTCACTTCAAAGTAACGATGAGCGTCCGGTGTGGGCGTCTGCACGATTCCCAAATCGTCAAAGTATAACTGCACGCTATATAGGCAGAGAGGCATTCAAGAGCGCGATATTTATCCGAAAATGTGAAAAGTTGGCTGGCAGGGCCTAGGCTGACTGCGCGCACCTTGCTGACATTGGTTAGCCTTCGAATAATTTGCTGCACCACGTGTGTCTGAGCGTACTAGTTATAGGCCGACGCATCGTTGAAATTCAATTTATTCCCATCTGCACACTACCCCGCGTATAATTAGATACTTTCTAGTGTAGATCAGCTCTCGGATCGTATTTTTGTTTATACACGAGGCCGTGATTCTCTCTTGGCCTTTTATTTTTCTACCGCTGTGCGTTTGGCACGAATCAATGAACGCATGCTTGGAATTCGGTCCCTCAACTTTCGCGCAGTTTTAGGTGTTCTTTAAATTCAGTTTTAATGTCTGGAAAAGCACAGAATTGTTCAACTTTTTTATCGTTATGTGGACTTTATTTATATAAAGGGCTAAACGCTAGAATGTACACAAGATAAGTTATTAAAAATGTTCATTATTGCGTCTTTAATAGTAATTACACACGAGCAATTGATGTTTGTTTTTGTTCCTTTCTTTCATTTTTTTGTCCTTAAATCCTTTTCTATAATAGAGGTGATTGATTAATCGGGGAAAGTCTTAAATACAAAGATTTTTCGCTGCCATTTTTCTCATGTTATTTTTCATTTTTGGTTTTTTTTGAGATTTACTTTTTTATTTATTTTTTTAACTGATAATAACACACTGCGATACGAAAGAAAAAATGATAAAACTTAAAAAAAAAGACCATATTGCATGATCTACTCTTGATTACAGTCTACTAAAAAACATGATCATCTCACGCATTTCATGAACCTTCTCTTTCCTTTCCCTTCTGTGTGAGCCAGCTAACTTTACGCAGTGTCGCTGATTTCTTGATAATAAAAATGTCTAGTTTATTCTGACTGAGCGACATGTAGAGACTATCTCTTTTTTTATTTAATTTTTAGTACGTATCCACAAAACATAATAATTTAATAATAAAAAAAAAAGAAAAACTACTTCGCATCGCATCGCAATCCTAAGGATGCAAACGCAAAGCAAAGTGTTACTTAAATAGTAAAAACCTTCGCATTGAATGGGAACACTTATAACGACGCTTGATTTATTTAATTCGCTCTTTTATTATCGTCGCGGTCGTCTGTCCACATCGCAGCGAAAAATAGATAAAAAGCAAAAAGAAAAAAAAAACAATCAATACCAAAAATTTTTTTTCTTTTTTTGTAAGCAAATAAAACTTTATAAATATAATGACTGAACAGTGTTTATACTTTTTTCTTTGTTTTGTACATGAATTTCAATTGCAACACTTGCATATCAGAACTGCATAAAATATAAGCTTTGTGAACATTAAAAAAATAATGAAGATAAAGAGTTTAAAGCTTTGCTAAGAAAGATCGCGTACGATATGCATTTAAAAGGAAAGCTATAATCGATGCTGCAATAGACGACCAGCGAAAAAACCTGACACCTAAGTAGTCACACGGCGTACATAATAACATTTGTAGTACGGCGATGACAAATGTTTTGTTTTTATTAGTTTCAGTATGCTTCCGAAGAGTCTTATAATTACAAGTACAAACGCGATTTCGTTCTTACGACTTTCAGCATTTGGTTCAACCCAATGCCCCCTTTTTAAAAAGACTCCTTTCTCTCTCGCTCGCTCTTTCTCTTTCTTTCACGGTCGTACTTATTAAAGTCTCAGCGAATTGTACAGTATTTATTTTTAGTAGAGCGCTCGAGATTACACAGGTACGTTCATCGAAAGTACAGATCATTTTGAGAATACCTCTTTCGAGCAGTCCTTATAATACTCCGGCTCCAATAATCTCATCCTACGAATGTTATGTCTGCTCACCCATTGTCATCTCAGCAAGCTCAAAGCTCAACTTAGAACGACACTACCTTTTCTCTTTCTTTCTCTCTGCATAATTGTAAATGTAGTACATTATCATTGAAACATGTTACAGCTAGATTGATTTTTTTATCAGTTTTCAATGTTTTTTTCTTATGATCTTTTAACCTTGCGCCTAAGCGTACGCGTACGCACCAGTTACACCGATAAACCAAGCCACAGACGCGTCAATTGAGCTACTCGTAGAATTTGTTTTAGATATTTTATTGAAATATGAAAAAGAGATTAACGAGAAGGAATTAAACGAGTTAATGTTCGAAGAGTAAAGAAAAAACAAGATCAGTATCGTTTTCAGAAGTATTTATATATATAGAGCCCAGTCTTACAAAAAAAAAATGACCGCATCGTATCGAGGGACGGGCGTGGATCGCTCATTGCGTTTAAAACTAACAATCGGTGCGCTGCCATTTTGGAGTTATTTTCCTTTGCACAATTCATTTATGTTCCTTATTCTCTTACGTTTGTGTTTAACGTTTTTCTGTATTTTCATTTTTTTCACTGAGAAAGTAGGTAATATATGCAAAGATTACAGCGTTATAAGTACGATCATAGAAATTAGACTATTAAATTCAAATACAAATCCTACTTTCACTCGCCTATGTTTTATTATTTTTCATTTTAAAATTCTCGTTTATTTCTGCGAAAATTAAAGCGAACAATATGTTGGTTTTTTTGTCTCTTATTCCTGTCTGTTACTGCTGCTTCCTCGATCCTTAGATTTCAAATTTATTTTTTTTTTAATTTTAGAGATGAACCACCTTAACCTTGATCCTTGTAAATCGCCTTTTAGTTGCCATCATGGCACCGACGTGGAAATTCGCAGGGTACCCAGGGAGGAGGGAACTTCTTACTACGGAACGATCACAGCTGGCCTGCGATGCCCTGCGGAGCCCGATAGTCTGATTTAGACGACGTGATGTTGATTATTTTACTTAAAGGACAGACGAGCCATAGCTAGGTTGAATCGGTGCTGATTGATAAATGGCATTTAGGCTGGGACTGTTTGATGGTGGCATACAGATGTTTAGGTTAACGAATATTGGCGCATCACATGGCATACTTGCGCGTCCATTCACGTGCCAATTCGTTGTACTTCTCTCTGTCGGATTTGTATATCCTAGCTATCTCTGGTACTAGCGGATCGTCTGGGTTAGGATCGCATAGCAGAGAGCATATTGACAATAACACTGAAACACAGATAAGAAAATTACTGTTGACAGAGTAACATACATTAACCGTTATTAAATAAAAGTGTTGCACCATTAATGACTTTGTTAATTTGGAAAGTTGAAAATATTTAATATACTTTAAAATAAAAGAATAAAAAAGAAGTAAATGGTGCACAATGTTTATTATTACAATAGGCAGTAATTTTCTAAAACATAAAGAGTGGATTATTGTAATAAAAATTATATGATATTGTTAAATGATTTGAAAAAGAAACAAATTAATGTAAAAACTACACCTACAATAAATTTATGGAAAAATTGATTATTTGCTGCTTATTTTTGTTTACTGTTTGCAATCATTTCAATTGACTTTTAAATGATTATTTAAAAAAAAATCATTTTAATAGCAGAATTAAAACTGTTATAAGAAAATATGAAGATGTTAAATATTGAAGTAATAAAATAAAAGCAACCAGTTAATTTATTTATTATCAAATCTATACTATATAAATAGACCTTGATAAAAGTTTGAGAGATAGTTTTTAGCCAATTTTGAAAATTTAAAAAATATTTCGTTACCTTTACACTAATTAAATAAAATAGGTAACATTGCTATGTTTTTTCAAAATAAAAGTTAAAGGAAAAAATGGGTTTCCTTTTCTCAATTTTTCAGGTGTGAGCATATCTCAAAGAGATTCTTTACAATGTAGAAACAATTTTTTTTTCAAAATTATCTACGCATCGATTGCGCAAATATTACTAATCGAAGAAAATGTTAAAAAAAAGATGCGTATTTTCTTTATTTCTTTCCTGATGTTAAAATACTAGAGCTGATTTTGTTCCTAGGAAAATTTCAAGGGGAGTTGCCGATGTTACTTGATGATAGCATTTAAAGGCAAAACACGAAATTTTTCATAAATCAAACAAACTCGCGCTTGGATTATTAAATTATGGAATCAATAAACAAAAAGTATTGCATTTCATTTGACAATGAAATATAATGCTTTTCATGAACATTGTTAGTATAACTATGAGTCCGATTTTTTAAATATTGTGTATATGGACGATAATAATATTTTTAACTGTATATCAAAATAAATAGAACATTAATTATTCTGATCCAAGAATCTTCCTTCTCAGGTACCAGAAGTTATCTATTACCCTTTTATCAAGATCTCTTCCCAATGTCTCATAATTTCCTTGGTAATAATGATGCTTACATTGAAATTGTAAACATTCAACATTTTAGTTTGAATAAATAAAATGTCAAATATTGAATTTTAATCACAAGCAAATAAAATGTTATTAAAATTAGCAATTAAAATCTTCATATCCTTTCATCACAAATATTTAATATTTTTCAATTTCTATTTTATTCCAAGGTTTATGTAAATAATAAAAAGGTAAAAATATCATTAGTGATTCAATAGAAAAAAATAAAACGAAAAAGTAATAAAAGTTTTATATGTACATTTTATAACTTTTATTTTATAGAGTATAACATTCTACTGTATTGACTTGTATGTACAGGTATATAGTGAGTAGTATGACTAGTGTTCATGAATTTGTTTGTAGTATTGATTTCATATTATTTTTGTAGTATGGACGTTTCTACTCAGAAAAAGATCAATTTGTTAATCTGATTTATAAATCAGAGTAAAAAATAAATTTTATTAAATTATTAGTTGCTTAAAAATCTTACTTCTCATTTGCCAAATAATATATATATATATATATATATTTTTTTCTTTATTTGAAATTACATTATAAATAAGAAAAACAAATACTTGCAGTTCGTTTGAACAAATAATTTATAATAAATAATTCTTTACCTTTCGAAATAGTGAGCGCAGGAGACCATTGCGATCTTAAAATGTCCAGACAAATACTTCCATTACTGTTAATATTAGGATGATAAATTCTGGTTGTGAAAGCAACCTAGTAACAAAAAAGTACAAAATTTATAAAAATAGGATTTCAATTATAGTACAAGCATTTTTCTAATATAAAAACTTTAGAACTATAGTGCCAATGAATGCAATTAAACACATGCATAAGAAATTGAGTAAGTCATTGTACTTGCCATGACTCACACAGTTTCTAATCTCAATGATAAAATAACATTGATTCAAATAATGTCAATCTATAAAGATATAAAAGAAAAAAAAATGGCATTGTAATAATATAAAACATCTAAATACCTTTGGGGGTTTGAAAGGATAATCTGTAGGAAAATGTATTGTTAGAAAGAATACTCCTCCTTGATAAGGACTGTCAGGCTGCAAATATTAAATTTTTTTTTATTTAATATATTTAATTAGCTTTAAACATATTTTTTGTACAATACTTACTGGACCCATAATTGTTGCCTGCCAGTGAAATACTGTAAGATATCAAACATATTTGTAAATAAGAAAATTGTGATAAGAATAACATTGACAAAGCAAATTATGACATGCAATACATTGAAAGTTACATCACAATTTCTTTTTGAGAAATTGTCACCAAAGAAATTTGAGTGCTCATATTTAAAGTTGCAGCAGCCATAATAAACTTTTCTTTGATGTAAAAAAATTTTATCTCTATAATCTGTATATATTTTTACTCAAACAACATTGAGTTTTACTTGGTTATGAAATCCGTACCTGTGATACAAATTACGTTTTCATTTTTCTTGCATAACTTCCATGCTGTTCATGAAATACACAACATTGTAGTTTCACATTAAAGTAATAAAAACTTTTTAAATATATTTATATATGCTTAGTTAATAAAAAAAAAAAAAATTCAAATTAAATTATTAATACATATTTGATCAATAATAATTTTTGGTCATGAACTACTGACGACACAAAGTATCATGCAATTTAGAATTTAGATAATATATAATTAAATAAGAATTCTTAATAATTTTATATATAACACAATATTAATTTAAAAACTTTAATGTGATTCTTAGGATACTGATATTAGGTGAAAACAGTAATTTGATCTGTGTAAGATTCTCATAGATAAAGCCAATTTTATTCTTGAGATAAGCAATTAGCTGTTTTTTCATTAAAAATTATCAGAAGCTAAATGTTTAGAATAAGAATAATAATGTTTGTTCCTGTTTTTCAAAATATGAATTTTTTAATTTATTAATAGGAAAGTTTGAATTAATTGCCCAGTCTTGTAATTTATATGACAGCGACTTTGCTGGCAACAGAAACTGAAGAAGTGTTCTATATCTGTACTTAATCTCACATCAATAAGTAGGAAACCAGCTCCGAATATCTTATAAATTTTTCAAACTTTTACATGTCTAAATTGCAGCCATTTCATCAATCTACTTACAATCATCTCCTACGGGTCCAGCTGAGCACTGTGCAGGTGGATCTCTCCCGAGGTCCTGGAGTTCCTGCGCAGAACAAAAAAATATCATTAATCAATAATGAAACAAAAATCCCCAACTAAAACATATGATTCTAATCATGAAATTTTAGAAAGTCCGGTATCACGCAAACGCCAGCTCATTTGAGAATCCGAATAGAGTGAATCGGCACGTTTTTATTCATAAACTAGAATAAGCAAAGACGTACTTAGGTCATTCGAGCAGCATGTCTTTTCCATGCTTACTTTCCTCAGCAATGGAGAATCAGAGAGCAAGAGAGAAAGAGAGAGAGAGAGGGAGAGTAGATACGAATGACTCATGACACTGGCCAGTCTCAGGAGTCATCAACATCATCCCATTTGGTGGGCTCCGTGGAGCTTGAGCATGCAGCTCGAAGGCCACCTTGAGGAGGGCCTTCGCGCTCTCGGAGTTCTCCAACATGAGAGCGAGAGAGAGAGAGCAGCCGAGAGTAGCGCACATAGCACCGCGAGAATCTCAACCATTTCCGAGTTATCTATAGCTCTCTCGGCGTGTGTTGTACGTGCGAGCGCCTTCTATATATATACACACAGAGCGCTAGAGGAGCAGCAGCAGCAGGCATATACCCGCTAGCTACAGAAATCAGCAGCAGCCCTAGCGCACACGGGTTTTACGTTACTTCCGGCAACCCGAGCGAAAGAGAAAGAGAGAGAGAGAGAGAGAGAGAGACAGAGAGAGAAAGAAAGAGCGAGCGCAGCGCGGCGCACGTGAGAGCCGTCGGCGTAGCTCGCGCACCAGGAGTCGGTCTGGCTCCCCCTCCTCCCTCCCTCCCGCCCCCTTGGCCACGCGAACCGCGCCTCCTCGTTCCATGTCGCGAAATTTTCTGGAAGAAAAAAACGAGCTGGGAAGGGGGGAGGGGGGAGGCGAGAAAAAAAGAGCCACGGCGACGAGGCTCGTGACCCGGACGACCGTGGCGCATATAATTGAGCGGTTTCGAGAAGTAGAGTGAGAGAGAGAGAGAGAGATGGATAGATATAGAGAGCCAGAGGGCGAGAGAGAGAGAGAGAGAGAGAGAGAGGTGAAAGAAAGGAGAAAAAGGTGGCGAGCGCGTTGGCGGCGTTTTCGGAGCCATGTACCCGGGGTGTAACGGCAACGCGAGGGTAACCGAGATAAGCGAGGCTCGATAGCCCGAGGTGTCCCAGGATGGCTGCACCTACCTTGTTGATCCGCTTGAGAGCCATTTGACGGTCTGTGTTGTGTGTGTGTCCTCTCTCTCTTCAGTCACTCTCTCTCTGCGAGTCGAGGGCAATATATAGACGAGGGATCCGGGGGGGCCCGCGGTTGCAGCAGCAGCAGCAACACACACTAGCAGCAGCAGCAGCAGCAGGAGCGGAGCAGCGTTCGCGGCTGGGCTTCGCTTCTCTGGCGCTCGCGCACTGAAGATAGATAGGCTGTAGGAGAGCGAGAGAGAGAGAAAAGTGTGTGCGCGCTCTCTGAACGTATATGCGCTCTGTGTGTCCGTGCCTTGCGTATATACCTATATACACGTATGTGTGTGTGTGTGCGTGATACGCGCGCGAGCGAGAGAGAGACGAGGAGAGAAAAAAGTGGCGCGTTCTGACGAAGCTATATGCGTGCGGAGAGCTCTGCTGAGTTAGAGAGAGAGAGAGCGAGAGAGCGAGGGGCTCGCTGATGGCTGGCTGGATCTTTGACGGCTGCAGCGGAGCACACACGCACTAGCGCACGCAGAGACAACGGCGACGACGGCCACAGAGCAGAGATCTTTGATTAGGGATCGCAAGATGGCTGCCGTCTAAAACGTCGTTCCACTACGCGATTCAAGATGTCCTCCGCGCTTTTTCCTACATCTGTGTGTGTG
>JAPYZA010006270.1:0-11239 GCA_030522685.1 Eupelmus azureus | reverse complement strand
CCAACTTTTGGGATTTGAGGGGGGCTGGTCCAAGCGCGTACGGCAAGACTCTAGACAGTACGCGGTCGAAAGTACAGCGGTGGGGGGGGGGGGGGGGGGAGAAAACGGAGTATGCGTTTGGCAGGGAAATCCTGACTTTTTCTGGAACTGAAGTTTGAGGTTTTGAATTTTTTTTTTTTTTTGTGAAAGTAGTTTCTTTTTGAGAATACGTGATTCCAAAGATTTGTACAATGTTTATTTGAATGTTTAAACTTTTTTTACTACATTAGAGTTTGAATAAATAAAGTAGTGGGGAAACAAACTTACTTTTAATTTAATCTTTCATCAATTCGTCAAATATTCAAATTGTAAATTAAGTTTTAAACTTAGTTGAAATTTAAATTTGTTTTGTCAATTACATTATCAAAAATTAAAGATAAGCTATAGAGAGAAATGCGTTGTCCTCGTATAAAACTTTGTACATTTCTCTCTTTACTTAGTTGATGTTTTCTGCGTTTTTTTTTCAAAGAAACTCAAAGAGAATTATGGGTGCACATTAACACGCTGTAATATATACTCTTGCTCGTAATGGCCTATGACTTCCCCTAATACATAAGTAGAACGACTAATGTACTATCATAATTCTCAAGTTTATGATGATTATTTGATGACATTCATAGCTTTCTTGAAGAGTATTTCGCCGTCGTACTCTTAGTAGTTATCGTGTAAATCTTGCCTTTGAGCTAGATGATGATTTCGTTGAATTGTGAACATCGAGATTATGACTTTCATTTTAATTAAATTGCTTCAATTACATATAGTTAACTTCGAATATCAAAACGTTAATAAAGTTAATATAGCAAAAACACATGATACTAATTATCACATGTAATTATACTTTTTTCTTTCAACAAGTTTGAAAAACTCTTCTCTCGTACGACACCAAAATTAGGCAAACGACGACCTTAAAGTTTGCAGGGCCACTTCTTCCAAACTCTCCGCAAAAACACTACAGCATAACAACCCAATCTTCACCTCGTCAATCTCCTTACACCGTAAATTTCCACTCAATCGATTCCACCCACCGGCACCCAAAATCCCTCACACCCCTTGTCCTGCCAATCCCCCGCACCCACCCTCCCAACAATTCACTTCCTCCAAAATCCCCAAGACAAAAACAGCCAGTCACCACGCGCGCGTTGACACATCCCCTTTAGACATCCTCTCGCGCATCGCAGTCTCAAGCAACCGGCTACACCTCTCTGTTCTCTCCCCTTTGAAGCAGGCCTGCGCGCTGCGCGAGGAGGAGGCCAGCCGCGATACAGAGCAGGAGCGAAACGCTAGCTGTCCGGCCAGGGACCGGGAACTCGACAGGGCGGCTTTGAAGTGCGCGCTCGGAGCCGTGGCGCGTCTCCTATCTGATGAGGAGGCCCGCCGCCATCGACGACGGAGACGGTCTTCCGACGAGGTGGAAGGATGCGCCGGAGCTAGGGACGACTGCTGCTGCGAGTGAGGGACAAAGGTGGAGGGTGTGCTGATCGAGGGTGAGGGAATTATTAAGAGCAGCAGCCATTAGAGCGAGCTGTTAAGGGATGCTGTTTGGTGTCGTTGGCGCGGGGGTGTTGGTTTGGAAATTTTGGGGGCGTTGTGGTTAACGTGATTGGAGGCTTTTAGTGTTGATTTTTTGAGTGGATTGATACTCTAATTAGCGAGTATTGGATTCATTTTTCATTGTAGGATTGTAGTTTTAGGTTTATTAAGATATTGATTGTAAATTTTTCAAATATATTAAAAATTCACGTGTCTCGTATCTCTCGTCTATTTTTATCCATGAACTTTTAATAACTTTTAAATATAAGTTAAACTTGTATACAAGTATATACTTAACAACTATTAATATACCGTTTTTATTGAACAACGATAAGAGAATTAGCCAGTCTGCAAGACTTCCGTCACAGATCTTTCTATGCATCTCCTCGTATTGATAAAAGTAGAACGTTTGAATTTTTGATGTTATTGGTGAAATAATTCTGTCTGTTCAAGCGAGAAGAAATTTAATTAAATTGTACAGTCGGAGAAAGATCGAAAAATCTTTAATGCATAAGATCTTTTACATTTATAGTTTATTAGATTGTTTTTGAATCATTGATTTACCAATTTGATCGTAAGTTTAGTTATTGTTCGAAATTGAAAATTTAGTGTTTTAGATTTATATTTCGTTAGTATTGCACAAGTAATAATACAAACAGTATTAGGCATCATTGCCTAATACTTCGCAATTTAAGAATCTATTTTCCCTTTTTAAAAAGGTTCTTTTATTAAGTTAATAAATATTTATTTCTATACTAGTAAAAAATTAACCAGAATCTGGCCAGATATTATGTTATTTAGTTTGGCAGATTTTGGTTAATCTTCTATCAGGGTATAAATTTAATGAACAGTTTATATGAACCTTATTAGTACTGATGGCCTAGTGTATCAAATCATCAACTAATAAAAATACGAGACTCTTATAATTCTGAAAATAACAGTACAATAAAAACTTAACAAAATTGCTCTTCCTCTAAACACTCGTAACTGACCTAAAAAAATCCCATAACGCGGAAAAACGCGTAATTAAAATCATGATGCGCGCCCGGCGCTCTAATTATTTCACACTCTCGAAAAATACGACCTCTAATATTCATAAAGTCCACGCAGAGAGCCGGGGAAAAAGGCCCGCGCCTCGCTCCCCCAAAAAAGTCCGCCGAAAAATTAAACAAGATTCACAATGCGCGAGAGACCCCGAAAATAAGCCGGATGCGGCTCTGCCGAAAAGCACGCATTAAAAAGAAAAAGAAAGACAAAAAACTACTCGTACGGTCTAAGGGTGGTATAATTTCCCCCTGCTCGTATCCATCCGCACAGCGAAGCCCGCGAAGCACACGTACTCAAAAAAAGGAGAAAGAGAAAACTAGACAGTACAGCGGAAAGCGCATGATGCTCGGACTCGGTAAGAGAGAGAGGAGCTTAAGAGCCGACGTCCTGCATTTTTAAAGGGCTCCGCGAGTGCTTTTCGCGGAGGGTGAAATTGAAAAGTAGAAAGTGCGCGCGGGACTTCGTTGAATGAAAATCGAGGAATTCCCGGGGCCTGCAGAGGACGGGAACGCGCGCCTATACCTTTTCTTTTTATTGGCTGCACGTGTTGACTTGTTTATTATTCATTAAGAGTTTATTTGATCCTCGCGTTTCCCGAGCTCGCCGGCTGCCGGCTTCTGCGAAATACATGAGCTCTCTTTAGGAGCGGCTGAGCGTATATTTTAGGTAATAGCGACGAGCGCGATTATGAGAAACCGGATAGACGCTTGTGAATTGCGCGGATGCTGTTTCGCAGTTTTATTTGAATAAATTTAATATAGCGCTGCCCGGCTTTTTTTCTATGCTTTGTTTGACGATTCATAATTTATGGATGTAATAGTTTGTTGATAAAAATTCCAATTGTGTTTAAAAGCTTTTTATTAAAGCGCGTCGTCGAATATATATGAGCTGGAAATTTTTATCAAGGTATTTTAATTGAATTTTCTAGATATTACTTGTTTTTAAATTTTGCAGCTAATATTAATAATAAATATGCGCGACCAACGTTGTTATTAAATATTCAAAAAGAGAAAATACGGTGACGTGTAAGGAAAAATGTAGAAAGTTAAAATAAATCGATCAAGAGAATCCCGTGATGTAGTATCTGACCATCGCGGGCTTCTTTCAACTTCCGCGCTCTCGTAATTACACAATCTGCTGACTGCGATGTATCATCGTAGCGATAACTCGGCCAGTTTACGTGACGCTCCAAGTTTGCACTCTCATAAATCCAGTCTCTAAACCTTACAACAAATTTTCTTTTTTAACTCGAAACAAAATTTAAAATTACACCTAACGGAATTGTATGTACATTCCACCCGGTAAAATTAGCTACTTAACATTACTGAAAACTACCAGGTAGTACTGCCATTTTCGGCGCCGTGAAGATTAATTAACATCAGGACGTCAAGCTAAAGCTCATTACGGAAGATCTCAAAGAATTGTATTCAAGCTTGCGAGGCTTTAGCGCGTTACTGCGTATGTCGCAATTAAAGGATGTCCCGGAAACGCCATCGTCGAGTGGCACAGTACCCCGAGTAATTCTGGCCCTCTCTCCCTCTCTCTTTTCCGCGTGCCTTTTCTTCTCATTTATATTCCGTTTAATCTTCCCTCATCCGCAAAGTGCCGCTCCCGTACGAACTCATTCAATTTTTTTTTTCTTCTCATCCACCCCCCTGCACCTTGCGCGCTCTATAGGATTTCATTTTTTGCCCGCCGCGCGCGCGCAATATTTTTTCCATCCATTCTTTCTATATTTTCGACTTCGATTTCTCCGGTACAAAAGAAGTTCTTTTTACTTTCTCTAGCGCGCCGCGAAAAAATGCATGTGTAATTCAACGTAGTAAATTAATCCTTTGTAAGACAAAGAGCTGACGTGTTTTATTTTCTTTTGGTTTTTCTTTGCGATGAAAGTTGAACGATCATGAATATGCAATTGCGAATAAAATCGGTCTGGAATTAGCGGTCCGTTATGCAGTTAGCGCTATTTATAGAGTTTGACGTGTAGGTAAATGCGAGACAAAGGGCATCAAAGTAAAATATTGAATATTACGCTTTTAGAATGTATTACGTATTCATTTCAAATTTAATTCTCTTTTGGTAGGCCGCTAAATTTGAAATGAACACCGAATAAAATAACCGTGGATGTATTTTAAATCGTGTAGTCATTTTAAAACAAGAATAATAAAAATAAAAAGACTTTGAATATAGCACACTAGAAATTAAAAAATGTTTACAACTGGTTCAGATCAAAGTTTAATTCAATTTTATAAATCTATTTACAAGTTGTCTGAAAAAAAGTAGGGTGCATCACTACTGCGAGTTAGTAAGCATTAACATGCAGGTTACATTACTGAAGTAAATTAATGTTCTTTAGTAGAACTGACAATCATATTTACAAAAGAGATTACATATAATAAAAAAACTGAACCTAATCACGTAATATTATTTGTAGCCAAACACGCAAATAAGCCTTTTTCAATGATGAATAACAATAAAGCAAACTTGTAAAAGTTATAAATTGCATCTGACAATTTTCAGTTAAAATACAATTTTAAAGAACCATCCATTTGTTAGATTATAAATGTTCTTTTTATTTTTCAAATTCTTTTTTGAGCAATGTACTGTTATTTAAAATTTTATACATTTACAATGCAAATGAAAACGAAAAATTTTAACTATTAACCTTTATAGGAGTAACGAAAATACTGTTATATATTATACAAAGTACTTTATCACTGAACTCTAAGTATAGAAGGTAAGTAAATTAAGCAGATAAAATACGAATCAATTTAAATCAGTAATAATGCGATTACGCTAATATGAAAAATGTTCCTGTACATCTCCGAGCAAAAAGGAAAAACGAAAATCAGCAAAAAGCGCATAAGACTCTCAGAGAGAAAAAAAAGCACAATATTTTCCTCAGTTACACACTGACCCTTTACATACTAAAGCTTCATTTATACATCCGCGCTCGCGCAACGGGGCTAATATTTACGCAAACCGCGCAATAATTCTTCATTACTAGACCGGCTTCGTTCGAGCTTTATACTCCCGAAAGCTCAAGTGAAAATCTACAGCAAAGCCGTTTATCAAGCCCAGGCGCTACGGGACTTCCGTTGCGTGCGCGCGTAAAACGAACGACCTTCAGTTCTGTTTATTTTTATTATTAAAAAAAAAGGAATAAGAAGTTACGGTTATCTATGGTATATCGACGCGCGAGAGAAACAAAATGCCAGCTATATCCGGCTGGATAAAGGTACGAAAGCCAGCCGGGCGAGAGTTCGCCCTCTCTCCGCTCGAATACGTTTCGTTTCTATTCTCGTTCCCCATCGTCGATCAATCGAATCGTCGTCGAGCCCTCGACGAAGCGGGACCGTTCCATAATAGCCGGTAATTTCCACTCTCTCTTGTTCTCTCTTTCCCTCTCTCTCTCTCTCTTCTGTGTGCCCTATCTCGCTCGTTCGACCCTTTTTCTCCCTCGTCCCTGGCTATTTCCATTCGTTTTTCATCCTTTTTCGTTCTTTTCGGCCTTATCCTTGTCTCGATTTTTTTGCTACCGGAAGAGTTGGGATATGTTTATTTCATGATCATACTTTTAGAAGTTTGTTGAAGATTCTGCACGGTGAGGAGAAGTGACTTTGAAGTTTGTTGCGTTATTTTAAAAATTTTGTAATATGTATGTAAATATTGGGAAAAAAATTTGAAAAATGTCTTCGTTAATTTTAAAATAAGAAAATGAGAGTGGAGGGACCTATCTTTCAACATGCATATTTATATTCAGATCTTAAATTTATTAATTTAATCTTAAATATATTAACCTAAATAATTACTGTTAGAATATATTTGAATAAAGTAGTAGAAAATTTGGCGAAAATGTTTTAATTAGTTTGAGGGGTCACAAAATTTATATTTAGTAACAAACTAAATCAACGACACTTCACGATGTAGGTCATAGTACTCTTAAAGTACAAAAATAACATTCTGCCCTACTACTTTAAAACTATGCCAGCCTATAAATACGTGAATAAAATCATTCTTTTATTTTACTGACCGCACCTCTCTATAACCTCCCACCTTTTTGCACTCTCTCTCTCTGTTCCCTTCCTCCTTCCTATCTCGCCGTTTTTTACGGCAGCCGATTCAAGCCAGCCATTACGCTTTGTCACGTGGTTTTTTTCCTCGCCTCTTTCTCTCTCTCCCTCTCCTTTTATGCATTTTCTTTTTCTCGTTCTGACTTTGAGCCTTCCCCTTTCTCCCCATCTCTTTTTCCCCTTTCCCTCCTCCCGTTCACCCTCTTTCGTGGAAATTTCTCGCTTCCCACCCTTTTTGCTTTACGCTTCCTCCTTCCTGAATGCATTTCCTCGCGTGCCCTCGGCTTTTATTATTTCTTTTGTTCTTTCCGCTTAATGCCTATAATAGCCACTTCCTACGCGCCACCCTGCGCCTTTTCCGGACCTCGCCTCTCCTTGGATAATTTTACTTCAAGTTTTTACATAAGTACGGAGTATAGTAAATTTCGCAAATGTGTCTGTCAATTGAATTAAAATACAAATTTCGCGGACTCAAATTTGTCCATCTGGAAGGTAATGCCGTCGATTTCACAAAGGACGCGAAATTCAAATCCGCGTTATATAATCCAGAAATTATCCGCGTTATATAATAGGAAATCGAAAAGAAAGCCGCGCGCCCTTTTGTACACGAGAATTTCACTCCACTGCTGAAGCTCAATGCGTTTTCAGTCCGCGGAAATTCCGTTGTAGCCATTGTTTTGTCTTTGAATATGCCTCCTAGCTCGCCCCGGCTACAATAGTTCTCCATTACCATCCAATCTCGGCGCGAGCAGCACGCGCGCATTCGTCTTTTATTCTTCCTCTCTCCCTCTCTCTCTCTTTCTCTCTTTCTCTCTCTTTCTCTCTCTTTCTCCCGATTCCCTATTGCGCCGAGCACGCGATTCTTTCGAGTTAGATCTCACGGAAAATGAAAGCCCAAAATTACCCGGAAATAATGGGAAAATCGAAAGCCGATGATCTAACTGGCAAATTTAAAAATCCGACCTGGCGCTCCAAAAGGTTACGAGCGATTTTCTTTTTTACGCAAAGCGCCGGAAAAATTCGGAAAAAGGGATCCGGCGCGCGAGTCTGGGTCGTATAATTTTTTTTTCGAGTTGTTTCTATTTTAGAGGATGCATGCGGGTTGTACGTATACGCAAAAGTTGTAAAAAGTTTACGGGCTCTTTACGAGTGTCAGGATTGCAATGTTACGGTACTTTGAGCCGGTTTGACGGTGTTAGGCAGATATCAACCGTAAAATGGTCATTTGGAGGACTGCCGCACTGATACCGCTCTCTGCAGCGGTGACCTCCCCTCTGTGTCGCTCTAACCTAGTCTGCTGTGCTGTTCTATATTTAATGCATGCGCGTCGTTCGTTCCAGATTACGTTAAAAATTATAGCAATTGCTTGGGGTCAGGTGTAATTTGGGAATGTCTCGGAGACAGGATAAAGCATTAAGTGTAGTTTTATGCCTGTGACACTTAAGTGGCATATTATCTGATTCAGGATGTATCTTATAAACTCGTTGTTAGTATATGAAGCTACAGAATTTTACATCTTCATTATTGCTTTTCCCTTGGCAATATAAATAATATATGTATAAATTATTAAGAATGTAGCGTTGATAAAAAATCTATCATTTAGTTCCTTTTATATCTAAGCCCCAATACAATCATTCTTCTCACAATACTAAAAATCAACCAAAAAGCTCATTTGACCCATCCCACTAAACCCGCTTCAACCCAAACCGAACAAAAAGCACCTTCCCACCTCCACCTAAAAATCATTTCCAACCAATCATCTCAAAAAACCAAAGTCCACTCCAGCGAACCTTCCCGTCCTCCTTACCCAAAAAGAAGAGAAGAAAAAATCGAGAAAACCCAGCGAAGAAGTTGGAAGACCCTCGGTTAACCGACACCATCGCGCACATCCCTCACCCATATATACGTCCTCTCGGCTGTTTTCTCTCGCCTCATCCCCGTTCTTCCTACACCCTCTCGCAGCCAATCCCGGCATCACCTCTCTCTCTCTTGCCCCTAATACATCTCCCTCGCACATTCCTGGCAGTACTTGCGCGCGTGCGACCGACTGGGGTCTCCGCTGCCTCATAGGTATATATAGAGGCAAAGGCCGTCGTCGCACAGAGAGCATCTGCCACAGAGGATAGGCGGCGGTCGCGAATTGCCACGCAAATTACAGTGACCAAGGTCCCCGCCGTCGTCTCTCTCCAATGCAATTTAATCGGCAAGGGCGGCCGACGATCACCAAGAGCCGTTTCTCGCCGGCGCACGCGACGTTAATTATCGAGGGCGGAGAGAGAGAGAGACAGGGAGAGAGTGAGAGGAGAAAGTCGATAGGGAGCAGAGGTAGCTGCCGCGGCTCTCGAGACTGCGGAATAGACGTAATCGAATTAAGTAATTAACGCTCGGATTTGTAAATGAAGCCCGGCTCGCGCGCTCTCGCGTTCTATCTCTCATCCCGAGGGGATTTGACTCTTTCTTGCTGGTAGACGCCTGCCAAGGAGGCAGGACTCGCCTCGGCAGGGGAAGGAAAAAAAAGGCGCACGCGAGAGAGACGCGATCGGTAATTGCCGAGCTGGCGAGTCGATGGGGAAAGAGTAAAGTTCGCGAGGGAGGGAGGAGCTTTAATTTTTAAGTGGTATCATACTTATCGGCCTGAGAAATTGGATTTGCTTCTTTGCTTCGCGCCGCTGCGTCGCCCTTTCTCTCTGGCGCCGAGACTTTTTTTTTAGCGCTCTATGGACGACACCGGGAGGTGCGAGCCGGGAGAAATTGGCTCGCTGTACCTGGTGTTGTGATGGTTTTTTTTGGGTCATTTAATGGAAGTGGTTTTTTGTTTTTGGTGAAAGGAAGTTTGGGTTTCTTGTGGGTTGTTGCTATTTTCTGAGATGGATCACTGCTTTTGCTTATTGAAATTTTAATGTTAATTACAAGTGATAAAGTTGAGAATTGATTTTAATATTCCTTTTGTAGGATGCCATGAAATTAATGATCAATTTAGTAGAATTTCTTCGTAAAGAGAAATCTTTATTCTTAGTAAATTACTTACCTACTATATATTCTTAATACGATTTACTACTTTCATTACATACGTGATACATTTGAATATATCGTAACGATACCATTCTTCATAAGCATAATAGGAAGCATCACGTAATACTGCGTAAATTACCTCGTAACAAGAAAACACTATTGACGGGCATTCAACCATTTTTACACCGCAAGCGCACATAAGGAAATTTTCGCTTCTCTTTCTCCTTCTCTCTACATAGCTAGCTTTGAAAAGTTATCGATAATTAAGCGCGATGGGCAAATCCAACAATATGTCTTTGAGGCACGAGGATAATCGTGAACGCGGCGTTATGCAATTGAACTTTCTTGTTGGCTTCTTGCGGCAAGCCGGGGAATTATTAATTGAACGGCCTCTCAGAGCTGCCTCTCTGACTCATCCCGGAAATTATCTGCTAATCGCGGATTACGCGAGTGTCGTGTTCGTAAGTCGTTATGTTGTCGCGCGGCTGTATTTTCTTGGGAATAATCTTAAGGAAGAAAGTTATTGCAAAAAGTATAAGATGCGCTTGGGGTTTTTGGTTTCATGAAAATTTAATTGAATTATTTTGAATTTATTGCTTTGAGAGGAGTGAATGTGGCTTCTGTAAGTATTTCTTGGGTATCCTAGAAAATCCTCGTGATTATTTACGCGCTTTGAAAATTACTTTATAAAATGACTGCAGATTTATAATGTCTTTACTCGTTAAGGTAATCTGAGTTATTACTTTGATGTAAATGAGCAGGTATATTAGAAGGCGGTTGATATGAGCGATGATAGTTTTGGATTATCGCTGAGATAATTTAATTCAAAAATATTTTAAATATTCGAGATATTTAACTTGAAATATATTTTTAACACAACTTTTTATTATATTACTATATAATCACGAACATAATTCGTAGATTTAAAAGTAAGGAAGTTTATAAAATATTACGTAATAATAAATGGTTTGCCAAAGGTTAACGACCTTATCTAATTTTATCACTTTTATTGTATATTAACTCAATTTATTGCTTCTTGCATTATTTATTTAGCTCATGATATGCTAATAAATAAATAAAATGCTGATGTAATATCATCTGTTTTGTAAATGTTGTGAAAAGTAAAAAGTATTACATCTTTGATTAAAATTTGGATCAATTTTTGCTTCTTTATTAGAAGAAATTCGATGTTCAGATTTAGAAACTAGTACATATAGACTGCAAAATCACTGCGAGAAATGTCTTTCCAAAAATGCACAATAAACCTCAGCCCTATTCATTTCTGGTTACATTTTTTATTACGTTCTGAACGCAACAAAGTTTATGTCTCTGATATAATTTGGAGCATTTATGTCCAAACTTGAAAATAGAGGCACCTAAAATTGACTAGGCTGCAGATAACATCTGTATTTTACTGCAACATCTAAGAATGACTTGGAAAAGGACTTATGAAATGGCTCTTACTTCTTGAGGCACTGTACTGCTCGCCTGCCTCAATCTTCCACCAAACAATATAATGCACTTGTAACAAAATATGT
>JAPYZA010006269.1:0-23699 GCA_030522685.1 Eupelmus azureus | reverse complement strand
TGAAAGAGGGGTTTCTGTTTTTGAGGGTGAGTGCTTTTTGAAGCTAAGATTTTGGAGGAGGTGAGTTTGTGGATTAGGTGGAGAAGGCTTTTTGAGAGGGTTTGGCGTTCTTTGATGATGTGTTTGGAGAGAGAAATACGACAATGTTTCTTTGGATGTTTCTAAAATATTTATTTCACACAACTTATGCCTAGATTTCTTTTGTAGAATAATTTTTATTCAATTACTTTAACAATGGGACATAAATAAACTCATAAAGAAACAATTTTTTAAAAGATTACCTCGGTTTATAGAGTGAATATTTATTATTAAGAAAAGTAGTTTGCTGGAATTTTATATCTCTTCTTTGTCATTGTTTTTTGTCAGCCTGAAGTTGCTGGTGACATTAGAATGATGTCCAGAGAATATTTCTTGCTTATCCCTTACTCAGGAAAGTTACATTTGTTTATTTTTCTTAGGAAATATATTACTTTATCATAGTGACTGAATAAGAATTGTAAAAGCAATGAATTTTATAATTTTCTCATAAAAAAACATTAAAAATGCAGATTAAATGTTCATATTAATTGTACTTGACATAATTCTCAACTTTTTTATATTTCCAACATATTACATTAATATTTCATTCCAATAATAGATACTAATTATAATACTTACATTTAATAGATTTATTCAGAACCAACAAATATCACGCAAGTAATACCTCCAACGAAACACACCCCACACTATAACAAAACTAAAATCCCCAATCAACCCAACTAAAAACCCTCCACCCGAACAACAAAGACTTTACTATTCAATCACTCCTTACACGCGTGCACTTCCCTACAGCTATCCATCGTACTTACTCACGTCAATATCCATCTCCCTATCCATCTCAATTCCCGCCACAATATATATCTTTCGTACGTTATGCGCCTGCTGCATTCGACGAGCCGTTAGGCCGTAATCAGCGCAACGTAGAGTGCAACAACGGCAAACGGACGATGTAATTCCCGAGCGATTGCGCAATTCGCGCGTCATGCGCGCTTACTAACCCATAGACGGCCACCGACGGACTTTCACACACATATATATATATAACCGGGAGCGCTCGTTTCTTTCTCTTGGCGCGCTTGAATTCTAGAGCGATCGTATATCACCGGCAAGATTTTCTCGCACCTGCGCACGCGATCGTAAATGCCCTCCGTGTGTGCGATGCTCGTCCCGCAGAAGACTCGCTCTTTTTTCCTTACCTGCATGCCTGATGAATTTATCTCATTGGAACGGCTCTCTGACGCGCTCGGGCCGGCACGCGAGCTAATTTATCGTAAACAATAAACATGATTCACGGATCGTAAAGGCGAATCTAGGCTCCGGCGTTATTTCTCTATTAATACCGACGAGCAGCCGAAAGAGACAGCGTTCCTCCCTTTCATCTCTATCCTTGTATCCGGATTTCCTCAGAGCGCGGCCCGTCGGGGTTGCTGAACTCGTCGGCCGGCATCGGGGTCATTGCGGAAATCGGCCGGTCTCTCTCCTTATGTAAAAGCTCGCGGCAGGGAGCTTACATAAAAGGCGGCGTGTCCTCGCCGCTGGATATATGTGTGCCACTGCGCGCACCTTTCGCGCGCGCTCCCAGCAATGATGAAATCGCCAGCGCCAGGCTCTCGCTGTCCTTTCCATTTCCGCGGGGCCCGATGTATGTTACTCGCTTATACTTGCATATATACGTGCGCCCAATTTGCTCGAGTAAAAGTTATCTCGGCTCGGGGCTTTTTGGAAAATTCCTTGCGCTCGTTAAGCTCGCGCGCGCGGCTCAGCCTGGACGCGAATTAAGGACGAGATCGTAAATTTTCCTTGTTTAAGAGGCGCGCTTTGTCCCGGCCGAGCGAGCTGATCGCTCGGGAACTATGATACAGGAATTTCCTAGCTACAGTCTCGAAGCTTATGGAAGAACTAGCCGAGCGCTTTAGAGCTTAGAGAGAGGAGCGATCCGCTTGGGCATTGTTTCTCCCGTAAGCCGCTGCGTTATCGGTATCAGAGCTGCACCTTGCGCCAAGCTTGCATTCCACCCTCGCCGATATAGCCTTCGCGCGTTTATCCATAAAAGTCTGGTTTATAATGAAGCTCGGCGCGCTGCGCTCGCTGAGGTTGGATAATAGAAAGGTGAGGAGAGAGATAAGCTGGATCGAGCGCGTTTAATAATGGCCGATCAAGGATTATTGTGCGTGGATATATAACGTTATTGCTTTTCATTTTTTTTCTACGTCGACGAAGGACTTTGAGAGTCGTTTACTAGTACAATCCTTTTACGGAATTGGCTTTTTTCGAGCTAGCCGCGTACCCTTGAGCGCGAGCGCTAGTATTTTAAGACTTTCACAATGTTGAAAGTGAAAACGTAACTTGTAACGATTTTAATTGATTCACTGTAAATTCATACTTTTTTTAATGCCGTTAAGAGAATTATTATGGAAATTACTTTAGTAAGAGTTATTAAGCAAAAATCCGTAACAATCCTATTAGCTAATTCCACCACACATCAATGAATTAACGCTCAATTAACGGACGAACCCACCCTGCTCTTATCTCCCATCCAACAAAAGTCGCCATCCAATAAACTTGAAATACACCTATACAACTAATAACTAAAAATCTCACACACACACGCATACACACAGAGGCAGAAACACACAAAGCAGCTCACACGCGTCAGCGCTTGCGATCTCTCAAGGCCTCCGTGCATTTTAGCCTCTCTTTCACAGTCGTCCGCGCCTCGCTCGGCTCTCGTGTCCCACTTTCCTTCGCGCTCGGTCAACGACCTGCCGTCGCCGTCACTGAGCTCGCTCGCACGTTTGTGTAACACACGCTCTGAGAAAGAAGTCGAGCCAAGGTAGTGGCGCACGCGCACTCTCGCTTATATCTTATATTTGTGTATGTGTCTGTGAGCCAGCGCGTAATCGCAGAGCTGTGTGCGCTTATATGCACAGGTAAGACACGACTTTCTTCGGGGGGGCCTGGCAAGGTTTCGTTTTCTTAGAGAGAGAGAGAGAGTTGGGGGTTTGGTGTTGTATAAGAGAGAAGGTTTTGCGAGAGTTTCGTCATTCTGAGGGGGTTCATTGTAAGTGGGACGGTAGCGGTTCGGTTATCGTTTTGGAGTTTGGACCGTTCCCCGAAAATAAAGCTCGATTAGAAGTGTCGCAAGAGGACGATAGTTGCAAATGAATACCGCGAACGCGAAGAATAATAATCTTGGCTCTGCATTTTAATTGAAAATTCTTGGGATTCTGAGAATTGGGGCAGCGCGTGGTACAATAAAGCTCGGTGCATTTAATTTCGTGCGCGCACCGCGGAATAGAGTCGTAAAAAGGTCATAAGTATGCTTGGCAAAATTCGATGAACTCGTAAACCTTAATTGAACGAAAGCTCTGGGAAGTCGGTCCTCCCGCCTGAGCGCGCGCGCGCGCTTTGCGACGCTCCAGTTTCTAACTGCTCTAACAAGAGCAGGGACTCCTGGGAGCATGCGTCACGGCAAACAATGTCAAATCGTAAATTCTAATCAAAATATCGTGATTTTGAATATTCTCCCGAAATACATGCAGCGTCTGATACAGAAAGTAGATCTTTTTGAAAGTCTTTACAAAAATGACTTCTTATACCATCCCATAATTACATGTTCCAAATCATCACAAGCCTAACCTGTCCCAATTATCTTTTGAAAAGCTCCAAAAACCAGCACCTTATATCACCCCATCCACCAACCACTCATATCTCTTGCGCGATGCACACGCGCTCAGTGGCCAGGCCACGTGCCCGGAGCACGTTGCCCGCTCTTTCTCTCTCTTTCTCTCTTGCATGTCCGTCTTATCAGCGCCAAAGAGTTTCGCGCAAGCGCCGCGCGGCGGCGCCAGCCTCTGTGCGAATTCTCGCTTTCTGCACGTGTATATATATTCGCGAGAGGAGTGATAGCGATATATACCGTGTCGTCTGGCGTCAAGTCGGTAAGGCAGGGGTTGAGCGCGCCGCGACCGTCGGTAACTCGCGAGAATAGCTCGCGTGCCCGCGAAAGTCGAATGTATGTGGCGCGCGCGTGGAAATTTGCAAACAGGACTTTGGTTAGAGTAATGTATGGGGATGCAAGAAAATTGGCGTGGGTGTTGAGGTGAGTGGATTGCTGTGCGCATGCGGTAGCGCGAGTATTTGAGTTGTGTATCATAACTTTGATGTTTTGTATTTTACGATGAAATGTTTGTTATATTATATAATTTTTTTAGTTAAAATATTTTATTAATAATTTTTTTTTTCATTTATGTTAGATTAATAATAACTATTTATTAATTAAACTATTCTTTTTGTTACAGGTAAGATGAGCTGCAGTGATATTCACAGATACAATCTTAGTCCCAGTCTTAGTAAGTGAAAAAAAAAATTATCAATGAAAGCCCATTTATCGTGTATATTTCAGGTGCAACTTGACACCGTCTAGCTATATCAATCGATTCCTTTAAGTTCGTCGACCATATTCTGTAATAATAAAGCGTAGGTTATATATGTGCTTGTAAAGCTCTGACGCGACTTTTTGTACGAAAAAATAGACTGAAGTTCCAAGCTAAAAGAAGCAAGATTTTTATATTCAAATGAATATTGTGCTTCTAATTTTAGTTGAATTTGGTATATTCTTTACACGGTACATTTTCTTCATGAATATATAACTCTGCCTAGTAGTAATTAACATTTCATGCATATGTTACGCAACACAAGCTTTAATTTTAAACCAACTGAAATGCAAAATCAACGCACGAACTTAAATTACTACATTAAAAAAATATTTTATCAATCATTCACAACGCTTCCATACCATCAACCAAACAATCCCCCACACAGCCAAACCCACACTAAGCCTCCAAAAAAACAGCAACATTATTTGCGCGCGCGCAAGCATTCCGTCAACGCTTGCGCACACACACACACACACGATCCGTCGCTAGCCCCTCGTAGCGCGGAGTCAGCCCCCCGTCGGCAGACTCCAACCCCTCGCGCTCACTACCACCACCCCGTCGTTGATATGGACCCGCTTCTCTCTCTCTCTCTCCCTAAGCGCTCGAGAAAACTCGTTGCCGTCAGTAGCTCGCGCGCGCCGCGATCATGAGCAAGCTCGCCGCACGTAGCTGCCGAGCTTCTACCTTGCGCAAGGACACAATGCCGAGGTACGATCCCGCGGAGGTCTGCGAGGTCAGCATCGTCGTTAGCGCGACGTCGGGCACCAGGAGCGCCGACGACGGATACAGAGGTGCGTGTTGCCTGACGACTTGCATGCGTGTCCCTCTCCTTGTCTTTTTTTCTGTCCTACGGAGCGCGCGGATGCTTTTATGGCCGCCCGGCTGGCTGCCGTGTTATAACGGAGCTCGTTAACGGCTGGGCGCGACTGATTTTTCGCTTGTGTCGGGGGGATGGGAAGGTCGAGCGTTTTCTGGGCGCTGTGTTTTCGAGAGAACGTTTGTTTCGTAAGGATGGAGAGCGGCTGTCAGCGCTGATGTTTCCAGAGGGTACAATGGCTTTTCCGGGAGTGTACCGTGAGCGTTTAATGAATTTCTTCTGTTAGCGAGGTGACGGCCGTAAATTATCTTCGAAAACGGCCGCGCCGAGTGAAATGTGGCTGTGGTGCTTTGGTGTGCTTCTTTTGTGCTGCTTTTTGTCTAGCGCTAACGGCGTTTGTTAACTGAAAATTTGTATGTCGTCGTCTTGTTAGCTGGCGTTTTGTGAAAGCTTTGCCAGCATATGTAGCACAAAGTATAGGGGAAAAAGCCTCTTTCTAACCGAAAGAGCAAACAAACAAGCTACTCAGTCCGATATTCTCATCGCTATTTTCTAAAACAGCTCACCTCACCGTCCAACATTTTTCTCAAATCTTTACTACCCTGTCCTCCGGCGCGCATGTCCATCGCAACGAGACCCTCCAACACACACCTCCCTTTTTCCCCGCATCGCCTAACAATCAACTACGCAGATACTCACCTTCGTGAGAAACACTCGCACAAATTGGTCAGCAGTGAAAAAAAAATTCGAGCTCACCGCGGGGGGTCAGGCCGGAAAAAAACACCGTTTCACGCGATAGGGTTGCAGCTCTGGCTAGCCGCGCGATATACATATAATTTACTGGTGTAGCGGTTTTTCCGGGTGGGGACGCCCTCAGCAGGGTTGCGGGCTCGCCCATCGCGCTCGACGCTGACCCTTGCGGGGCCAGTTTAAAAGGATGCGCTGTCTACCTGCCCGCTGTAGAGGCGGTTGAGTTTATAATGCCGGACCTTCCGTAAGCCGTAGCCGAAGGTGTATATGTAGGCAAGGGTCGAGCGAGGCGCAGTTATTATGCGAATATTATCGGCCGCGTTTTTCAATGACGGGCGAGTCGTAATGGGACCGCCGAGAGAGCCGGGGGTTTTGGTGGAGGAAAAAAACGGTTAACTTCGTTCAGGAGGGAGCGGGTTGAGTTAGACGGTTGTGGAGGAACTGGGCGCTTTGACTCTTTAATTTTTGGGATGGACTTTGAGATTTTTGGGGATTTTAATAAACTTTAATGATCGGATTTTATTTATTGAAAAAATTTTTCATTGTTTATGAATCTTATTTAAACGTCAAACAAAAAGCCAATGCAAACCAGCACAAAAAAAATTTGCTCCTCTTCCGTACCGCTCAGCACATCCACTACCGCATCTCTTCGTATAAATTTGCAACTCGCAAAATCATTACTCGCCTGCTCTCTCAGTGTGTACGGTTGCTTGCGCACGGTTTTTCAAGAACGTCCTTCCCCGAGAGCCAAGGGTGACGAAACGCGAGAGGGAATTTCGGGCCAATCCTCTCTCTCTCTCTCTCCCTCTCACTTGCTCTCTCGCAAGCTCTCTCTCTCTCTCTCTCTCTCCCCCTCGTGAATCGGGAAATTCCCTGCCTCTCCCCCCGCAGCCCCTTCGTCACCAAAGATAGAGCAGCTCGCGCGGGGGCTCTAGAGGTGAAGGTCGCGCTTCCGGCGGTCGGGAGGGGGGAGGGATTGAAGTAGCCGAGCCAACGAGCGAGTGCGAGCGAGACCGCGTAGCTCTCCTCTCTCTGGACCTTCTCTCCTTTATACACACACACACACTAGCTTTGCGAGAGCTATCGATTTTCCGCGCTCACGTGGCTGACATTGACATTGCTCGTGAGAGCGCGCGAGCGAGCCGCGGGGGGGAAGGGCACACGCGAAGCCAGCGCCATCTCGCGGCGCCGCGGAATCGCGCGAGTATTAGCAAGTGTGTTGCGCTGCTTCCTCGCGAATCGACGAGATGGCGCGCGAAACTGCACAGTGCTGCGCGCGATTTTTCGAAACTCGCGCGTGGCTACCTGTTGAGGAGGGAGCTCCCCGCGTAGTCAATGACCGCTATAAGGTGTGGGTATATGGGGACGCGGTTGCGTGTGCGAGTCGGAGAGTTGAGTGCATCGTGCGTGGAGATTATACTTCTTTCGTAAAGGGGGAGATTATGTCGAACGGGAGGCTCGCGTGAGGGAGGCGTGATTCTTTGTTTGCTTTTCCTTCTGTCGAGGGAAGGTAGAGCGTTTTTGTAAGAATTGTTTATTATGAATGCGGACGGGGGGTAATGAGGTTACTGTTTGCGTAGTGTACCGGTGTACTTACGCAATTATTGTAGCGTAAATGGTTATAGCTGTGAATTCTTCGGGTTTTGATAAATAAAGCGTGAATCACGCGTGTATACTGTTTATTTTTCAGTTTAATCGTGACAAAATTATTAATGTTCTTAGTATACACAGGCCGTCCGGTGCGCGAAACACTTGCACTGTCTTTGAACAACGTATAGCCTCGGGATTATCCAATGATCATTAAAAAACCCCGTTCTCGTTTCCAAACGCGCAAAACAACATTACACCTCGAGAAAGACCCAGAGAGAAAAAAGTGGCACAAGCTTATAGTTACACACCACGCGAAAAATTCCCCCCTCGATGAACCGTGGCGCGCGAACCTTTTTCAGGACACGGACAAACAAACAAACAAGCCCGCTCGGGCGCGGGAGAAAAAAACATAACGCGTGTCGTAACGCGCGAAATTACGTCGGTAATTCGTCGACGCGCTTTTTTCTTCAATTTTTTTTTCTTTCTTTTTTTAAGGACGCCAGAAGAAAGAGGCTCTCCCGCGACAAAAGAAAGGGGCCGGGGTCGGGAATACCAAAAAGAAAGGAGTAGGGGCACACGCGCTGCTTGTTTTTCGCGGCCCGAGCGCGCCGGGCGAGGCGAATGTGCCGATGGCCCACATTCCGCGTTTCCCAATGCGCGAGAGAGCGCAATTGCGCAAACGGCGAGCGCAGGAGCTTCCACTTTATCTAGATTAGAGGCACACGCGCTCTCGTGCGCTTGCGTAAAACGTTAAGGAGATAGAGAGGTACGGTAGAAGTGTGTACAAGTGGTTTGATGGGTCGATGGCTTTGGCAGGGGGGCCATGGGAAGTGGGTCGGATTTGGGGTTTTTTAGGTTATGATTGATTTTGGAATTGCGATTGTTTTTGTAGTAATAGGGTGACAAATTGATGTTCCGCGGGACTCGAGAGTTTAGAAAATAGGGTGACGATGAATAAGAAGGTCGCATCTGCTACTTGTAATTGTCTTTCAACCAAGATGTAAACTGCTTCCATTGCGCTAACTCAATGTTTAACATTTTCACGGTACGCTAAACACGCAAGTAAAAGAGTTCAAGAACAAGCGATTTAATTTGGATAATATTTACCGCTTTATTCGTCAAACCTCTCTCCATCGCTTTATTATGATGTCACACAATTGTTCAACAAAAGAGCGATTTCAATGCCTGCGCGGATCAAATAATGAAGCTCGCGCACTTCGCTTGTTTACCGGCAGATGTAACTTTACGTATTTGTGTGTATATACACGAGCGCGCGCGCGCGCACGTCGACAAGGTCCCAGTCGGTGTGTGTTGCAAAAAGTATATATGTTTTTTCTCTTCTTTGCCTCATCGGTTTTGCAATTTCACACCGCCCGCTGACCTTTCGATTGTGCAACGCCAGAATTTTTCTCATATTAAGTAACTCATTTACAGTTGTGCGTAAAAATATTCGTCTACTAGCCTCGCGCAGCGGCCGCGCATAAATAATATCGGCGAGTTTGGAAACGCTAAGGTCTTGAACTCGAAAAGCGCGCTGCTCCAATTAAGCGGCCTGTACAAACCATCCGGCGCTTGCTCCACACTTTGAAGCAACCGGCAAGCTCGCGGCCGTTACATAAACGCAAGTTAACACACGTGTCGGATAAACAACAATAAAAATTTCTCAGAATCAGACACTTCGACACCGAAACAATCAGGAATCCTCGTGTACTCCCAACCGAAAAAGAAAAATAATTCGAGACGCTATCGTTAGCCAATAACCCGACGAAAGAAGAGCGTCGCGCCGCTTTGGAAAGGTCTACGTCCGCTATCGGGGTCCCCCTTCGCTCAGCGTTGAATCACCGTACGGCGCGGCGCGGGCTCTCGTATAAACACCTACATCCGCCCTTCTCCTTCTCGCGACGATCGGGGGAGGACTGGCCGTAACTGTTTACGTTTGTAATTAGAAGGAGCGCGCTGATCGTGACATGGACAATATGGTATTTTTTTCCTTCTCGTGCGAGTGGACTGTGGGTGGAGCGACGTTCGGGGAACGTTTGGTTTACGGGAAGGTGATGGGGAGGCGTCGTGGGAGTGTGAACGATGAAAGATTTTTAAACGATACGGGATGAATCGTTGCGCCGAAGTCTTGCTGATATTTCGCGCTGTAACTTAACGGTTTGCACTTATTCCATTCGTATATCGTAACGGTTAGCTCGGCGTTCGTTTTACCCAATCCGTGTGATAGATTGTAATAGAAACGCTACCGTAATCGTCTATTTAAATCACTTACGATAGTTAATCGCTCGCTGTACACACCTCGTTTCGCAATTCCCCTCCGCTATCAGAATCTGAAAAGTGCATACCGCGCCGGAAAACCACGACGGCGGCTGTGTATCACGATTAATGCCGAATATTTACCCAGTGCCCCTTTCTCTCGGCCGAGAAAACGTAATCGCCGCCCGTGTAACTAGGAAGCCCACTAACTTTCTTTTCGTTCTGCCGTAATCGTTACGCAAGCCGATAGGCGCTGGCGCGCGGAGAAAGAGAGACGAAAAAAAACGTTCGCTTTCACCGCGACGTCCGCCTTGCTTCCACCTCTCCTGCCCCTCTCGAGAAGGAGAAGAAAAAAGGGACCACCGAATTATGACGCCGCCGTGCCACGATCCATTACGAAAATTAATGCATCCGTGCGGAAAAAAAGGAGGAATAGTAGTAGTAGCTATGCTTCTTTCTCTGAAGAAAGAAAGAGAGAGAGAAGTAGCGTAAGCGAGGTGCTTTCACCTTTCTCCGCGCGTCGATGATCGAGCTGCTAGCCTGCCTTCTTTCACCGCGGACGCGACGGCTTTTACTCTCGATCGCCGTCGAGCGCGCGGAGAAAGCAGCAGCAGCCGGCCAGGCGCGTTCATCATCGAGCCGGCGAGGGTATAGAGCCGAGAAAGCCATTTGCATATATGCGAGCGCAGTGTCTATATTGCGTATGGAGTTATGGTGATGACTTTCTTGGCTCTGGATTGATCGTCGGGTTGGTTCGATGAGTGGCGGATGAGCTGGCGGTCTGGTTGCATGGTGTAAATTGTTGGGTAGTGAGAGAATTATTGTGATTTGTTTGTTGGAGGATTTATGTTTATTGATGATGGTTTAATGTTGGATTTGAAATTAGCGTAAGAACATTTATTGGGTGAATATGAATTTGTTATGGAAGCCATGATGATACCGTGTTGACTACCAATTTGTTTTTCACTCGCGACCTATTATTATCGTATTAATATTTTCTATTAATAGGATAGCAGAAACTATTGATCAATCAAAGCATTTTTCAATGTATCATCAGACCCCCGACACAGCATCATAGAAACCCCAGCTGCATTTGAACCTATCTCCCCAAAACTTCACCACCCTATTAAAAATCAACCACATCCACCACTCTTCAATCTCAAAAGAAAAAGAGCAAAGGCCGCCCTCTCTCAACTCCCAGCGCGTTTCCAAAAAGGAATTTCGCAAGTCCTCGCGCTCGGCCTCATTTATACGTACGCCTCGCACTCGCACAACGCGATCGTCGCCGCGGCGGCCGACAAATTCGCTCGCTCGCTCGCTTAGCAGCGGCGCAGGCGGCTTGGCCTGGATGTCGGACGCTAACCCCGGACGAATCAAGGCCGAGCGCGAACTCCCGAGCCCCGGCGCTTCTTACTTTCTATATAAACGCGAGCGCGTTAGAGAGACACACAGGCGGGATTCTCGCTTTCGCGATTTCGACACGACGGCTGAGGGTATATGTAACGAGGTGGCTTCGCTACTGTAGAGGGGGTCGAGTGGTTTTGCATGGTAAGAGGGATTTTTGGAGCTGCGCAATTTTTTGGGGAATTTTTTGCAGAGGGATTTTTGGGTGGATGAGATAGGTTGGGGATTATTGATTGTGATGGTTGTTTTGGAAGAGTGGGGTTGATGCAGGCGTGTTATTATTTGGGGACGGTAAAAGTAACGAGCTTTCATTTGCATAAAAATGCAATGAAAGAAAGTTTGGCGCTGGGACCCGTTGCAGTAAATACTTTTGATTGGCAACGTAATTATAATGTGTTTATAAACACAGTTCGATAAGTTTTAAATTGCCACGGTTACTTCAGAAAGTTCGCATGTTATTATCAAAAAAATTATTTTATTACATTTCTTTTACTTTAAATCATCTTGTTACCTATCTACACATCCTGTTATCTATATCTATCATGTACTTAATATCTACACAATCACAATTCCCATCTACAAAACACCACAATTATCAAAACAATTATACCATTATCACTCTTGCAACTATCTTATCAATCACCAACACATCTTTCACACCTTACAACAAACTACAAAAGACACACCCCTAAAAAACCTCCACCACAGCTCTACACCCAAACATAACGCCAAGCCTCTATACCACCTTCATGACGTAACCAACTATCGAACGAGCCAGCGCAGGCAAGCTGAGAGTAAAGCAGGATATGCAAGCGTGTCAATGCGATAATCCTCGGCGTGACCCTCGCGACACCTATATACCCGCGGCCCATTATACATGCGCGCAATGTGCACACACAGAGCTAGGTGGGCGATAGAGCACTGAAACATCGCCGAGTCGCGCCTATAGCCGGCTTTTATGCACGCTCTCTGTACTTGTATAGCTCGCGTTGGGGACATAAAGCACTGGTGCGCCGGTTTTATTGCGCGCACCTTTTACGGTATATAAGCGAGCGTGTGAGTAATCACTTTTACACCTTGTGGTATGCCTGTGTGTATGTATAATGATTGTTCGTTTTTTCGTTTCGTTTTTGCACAGCGCTTGTTGCGTTTAAAAGCGAGCTATAAACTATTGTGCTGAGGTGGATGCGTGTTAACCTTAATAAATTATTAAAATTTATCGCCTGTTAGTTGGTCGATGTCGCCTGTATGATTCCGAAGAATCCGCATTGCCGTGGATGCAGGACGGACGGTGTTACCTTTCGTCGTGAATATGCAACGAGCTGTCTTTTTTTTCATCGTTAATTTTATTTACTTTGTCTGCGTAATAGCCATTGAAAGTGCGAGTGGAATAATAAAACGTAAAAATCAAGTTGCGAAAGCCGTTGTTAAAACCATTCTCTTACAACTATCATTGATACACCACACTTTCTGCTCACCCACTCGACGAGCGATATAAAAAATTCTCTATAAAATCATTTTTCATAACCAACCAAAAAACAAGACCTTCAACCTCAAGCCACCTTCTAAACAGCTACTTCACTGGTAGGATCAATGCATCAAAATCAGGTCGCGCGTTTAGTGTCCTTGCTCGGTTGGACCGCTGCGGGACTTTGCGAAACTCAAGAGCCTCTTTCACTCTGCATATACGCACCTTTTTCTCGGTCAAATCGCGCGCTTCTCGGCGCCCACGATCCTTTTTCCACTCGCAATCAGCGACACGCAATAAGCCGAGCCATTCCGCGTTCGTTGACTTCGCTGTGAGCTGGCTGTTATATAGCTTCGCGCTCGCAACGCTGCGGCTTGTGCAATACGGGTATTGGCGGCGAAAAATAAAAATTGTTTGTTCGCGTGGATGATGAAAGGTTGCTGGGGGGTTGAGCATGATGATCGTTTATGAATTTTTAGGGATTATAGTGGGGTTGATTTGGATTTTTGAGTAGTTAGGATTGTGAGTTATTATTGACATTAGCTCGAAGATTCGAGTCAAAATACCTCATCACGGCTACTCTCCTTATAAGTCCAAGCGATCAAACGTAAAAGTCGCAACTTTCAAAACTTTCATCTTCACTTTTACTTTGACTCACAGCATCATCGCCCCCTATCTCATCAATCCGCAAACCCAATCTCCTCACACCACATACCCATCCAACGAAGCCAAACCCATCATATCCTCGGGAAAATCATGCGCGACCGTCCGATGAAAAAATCACAAAAGACCCCGGCTCTCTCGACGCAATCCCAGCGTCAATTAGACGAAAACAGGAGAGGCTCCGACGAGAGTAAAAAAAAGGAGCGTTCAACTTGCGCAACGCGGTATATATCACACAAGAGCGTTACGGCAGCGCTCGCGCTCTCGAAGGCACCCGAGGCGACTTTAATCAAATTTGAGTCCGGAGCAAGCTGCTGCTGCTCTCACTGCTGAGCGCGCGGTGTCATTGCCCTGGCGACCCACTTGCCGCCCGGAGAGCTCACTCTGTTGCGCTATACGCTCGCTTCTCGTATCCTTCTCTATTTTCCCTCTCGCTCCCTTCGGGCTTTTCCGAACTTGTCTCGCTCTCGATTTTTGGCTTTTCGGAGTTTCGACATTTTCGGGATGCTATCCCGGGCGTGTTTTCACTTTCGGTTTGTGCAACGGATAACGAAAGAAAGCAGCCGGGATTTTGTTTTTTTTTCGTGTAAATATTAATGTTTAACGTGTGGAAACGTGTTATGTTAATGCGCAAATTTGTGTAAGAGCGCGGTAATAAGCTCTTTTGCGCGCGGAGGTCAAACATAGCCGGCTCGTCGGTATTCTCTCGATTAAATATTTTTCACGCCGCGTGCAGTCGATTATTTTCGCAGAAAGCCGTTCGTGGAAATCGGTGATGACACTCGATGCGCTCAAATATTTATCAAAGAGAAATAATGTATATAGCGATCGAACCGATTTTTCACAACTCTCGTTCTCCAAAAAGCACAAATATAAACCGCATTCCTCGAACCGCTCTCAAAATAACCAAAATCCCTCATCTTCACTCCAGACCCAAATTCAATCAACTCGGCACCGATCTGTTATTTAATTACCGAAACCGACCGCATCGAAAAAATACGCCGACCTCTTAAACGATTTCGTAATCGGTCAGCCCCGGGTATGCGTGTCTCCTTGTGGAGAAACACATACTTGCTCCTCGGGATGTCGACACGCTGCTGTTTATACGAAAAGCGAAGAAAAAAAGGAGGCGAGAGCGCATCACAATCGATCTCGATTTTTACTTTCCTCGGCGCTGGATTTGCGCTCCCGGGCTTTGCATTCGCCTTTCACGATGCGAGGAAATCGACGGCTTAATTGAGGGGCTTCCGTAATAGAAAGTCGCGCGCTTCCTCTCGGCATACACGTTCACCGGCTTAATAGCCCCGCGGTAATGTTTGTGTACATATGTTAATGCAAAAGAGAAAAACGCCTAACTTTTGTATAGAGAACAAAAGTATAGTAGTCGGGCGAGTTCCAGCAACTAGCTCGGCTCCACCCTATAACTTCCCCGTAATCGCACAATGAACCTCGCATCTAACATCGCTCTCCCACACCCACCTCCCCGAATCCCTTTCTCCGTTCTAAAAAATAAAAAAAGCCCTACAGCCGGACCTCGACTGTTTCGCGAATTTTCCGCGCGCTTCTCGCCACGTGCTCGTCCGCCTTCTGCCTTGCGCGCGTTACACATACAAATGAAGCCGGCGTACGTTGACACGGCTCTATAGGAGAGACGCCGAGCTGACATAGGTCACTCACCGAGCGCTCGAACCGTTAAAGTGTGTGTATATACGCGCAGCTCGGACGTTGCCGGTAATGTGTGGGTATGCGTTTTATGAAAAGGACTCGGAGCGCACGCGAAGTGTCTGGCTTCCTGTGTATATAGTCTGCGTTCTCGAATTCGGTTTTCGGTAGGAGGAGGTCCTTTTTCGGAGGAGCGGATAGATTAGGAGGGCGGAGGAAGAGCGGGAGGCTACTTCCTGTCGAGGAGAGCGAGAGAGAGAGAGGTTTTTGAACTGCGAAGTTCGCGTGCGACAGGTTGTTGCCTCCTGAAGCGCAACGGAACTGCGGCCGGCGGGGGGATTTTGAAGTTGAAGTTTTGTACGCTTCGTGTTGGATGCTTTCGTACTGGAATTCATATTTTATTCAAAAGTACTGTATATCGTATTTTTTTTTAACTTTCTATAAAAGTGTTTGTATAGAATTTAATGCATCAGTTAGTTTTAATTAGAGAGAAAGTATATTCATAAAATAAAATTTTTAATTAATCAACTTTACATTATGCACATTTCTTTCAACACTCCACGCGCTGATTAAATAAGCGCATCCTCCAAACCAAACGTAAAATAAAAAAAGCCCTTTAATTAAACGTATCACGTACGCGAAATGACCTCTCGCATACAATAATCCTGCCCACTCATCGCGCCTCAGCGAACGCCCGCAATAAAAAGCCTCATTCCAAACGATACCATCCACCCAACCCACTCAGCTCTCAAAGGACCTGTCCATCTCCCATCAGCGCGCAAAAAAGGACGCGCTATAATCCCTCCTTCAAATATACCCTCACCAACAGTATACACACATCGAACTCGCAGGATACGCGGGCGCGCGCGCCGCGAATGACTATATGTGTAACGGCACATCTCTCTCTCTCTTACTCTTTGCCACGTGCCGTGTGTATACGTCTTCAAGGCTGCGCGGCTACTCTCGAGAACATTCCAGGACGAAGCAAAGCGCGCGCGTGTATCGGAAATGTCCTGAATCCGCGCAAAACGATATACGTATATATATATATATATATAAGTAAGAGAGGCTCCTTCGCCGAGGATTTTTGCGCGCGCCGCGAATACGAGCGCCGCAAAGCGGTTAACGACCTCTTTTCGTATATGTGTGCGCAGTTTCAGCGCAGCGCTTACTTTTTTTTCTTTTTGCGCGAGCTCGATCGTTCCTTTTTTTAGTAGCTTCGCTGACGATTCGTTGTTTTATGGCGGGTGTGGTGGGGAAGGAGTTGAATTACCGAGGACTATGAATGGCATTTTAAAGAAGTACAAGTCGAGTTTTTTGTAGTAGAAAAAAAAATTATAATCCTCTTTTTCGCTTCTTGCGTAAGAAGCTGCTTCAGTTTTCACAGCCCCGATAAATAATACTGTTGAAACAATCGTAAACCCCATCTTCACATCACACCAACAACCTAAAAAATCTCCACGCGCATCAAACGATTTTCAAACCCGCACTCCCGTCCGATTCGGAGCGCTCGTTACTCGATTTCACGGGCGGCTCACGAAAAAGCGCCACAACAAAAAGCGCCTCCTCCTCTCGCCGTCTAATGCCGTAATCGGCCCCAGAGCCGGTTCTCTAATCCTGCTCACGGGGACAGTGTACACACAACACGCCCGCCTCTAACGGGGGCACCAGGCGCTGACGAAGCCGAAACCAGCGACGACAAAACACTTTCGGTGCTGGCAGGCCCCCCCTTCGTTCGCTTTTAAACGACTCTCTCGAACGTTTGATCGGCGTTAGGAGAACTTTCGCTTGGCGTTCTCCTTTTTGGAGCGCTGTGTTTGCCGATGATGACACGAGTGGGCTATCGCGTTTTCGCAAATAACTTTCTTCGGGGATTGCCTTGCTCGTACTTTTTTTTCTAATGGTTTGGTTATAGTGGGGATTTGGAGTGGGATTTTTTGAGTTTTTTTGGGGGATTTGGAGATGAGGTAATGATGCAAGAGGAGTTTAGGTTTTTTTTGATGTTTTGTAATATTAATTTTGGACTGTCAGCTTTGTGAAAAAGATTGCAAGATAAATAAAATAAAAGTTTGATGAACATAAAATTTGCTAAAACAACATAATAGTATATCCAGTTTAAGGCTTGTTAAACCCTCTCACCCACAAAACTTAATCTTCCAAAATTGCATCATTTTCCCATTTATACCCCAACGAATTTTTATTACCCCACTCAACCAAAAACGAAAATTGAAAACCACCGGGCCACAATCACCATCTTCATCAAATTAAAAAACCCTTCCTCTCCATCAAACCCCCACCAATTAACCCCTCGAACCAAAACCCCCGCCACAATCCCGCTCGTTCAAATCCAATTTTTCAAAGACGGCTCCCCCGTATCTCTCTCTCTCTCTCTCTCTTTCAGCTCGCTCGCTCGCTCGGGCCTTGGCATTCACCGGGCGCCTTGCGACCAAGTTGAATAACCGGCGTTACGTCACTGGCACACGCTCTCCTCGGGGCCGGCTCTCTTGCTCGGTATAATACCCACACGTACGCGCGTACGTGTATATAGGGAAGAGACGCAAAGAGGAGAGAAAGAGCCTTAGAGAGAACAGTGAGCGAGTGAAGTAGAGGTGGAGGGAGGGGAGGAGAAGGAGGAGAGGCACGCGAGGTCGATCACCTACGTTACGGGGAGTCAGTGACACCTCGAGCTGAGGATCAACGATCTTGTATAGTCTCTCTCTCTCTCTCTTTCTCTCTCTCTCGGTCGTTCGCTCTCTTTGGAAGAGAGAGAGAGAGGCTCTTTCATATTAAAAAGGAATCACTTTGTTTCGTCCGGCCGGGCGTTATTTTGTTCAACTTCTTTTTCTCCACGGGCCGCGCCGTGATTAATCGACCTACATTAAGCTCTTTTATTTGTTGGTTTATCCGACCCGAGATGAAAGGAACTGGTAGCATCCACCTCTCCGCCCGCTCTCTTTTTTTAAACAAACGAAAATATTTTCAGCGCTCCGGTGCAGGCGCGCCCGATAAAAATAACGCCGACGGAAAACAACAGCGTATTTATTTGCATTGATCGGCGAAAAACATTTACCCTGCGCGCTCTCCTCCGCATATGCATATATATACGAGAGCAACGTTTTATGTGGCGAAACGGCGCGCGCATCATTATCGTGCGTACAGACGCACCTATATATTCCGCGAACAATATAATAACCCGCCGATAAATAATCGAGCCGCACATCCAGTCGGACGATGCGCTAGCCGAGTCCATAAAACAAACAGTATACAGGCTCCATCGCTCCGCCTAAGCGCCGCTAATGAAACATCCACAATCTAACGACGACTGAATTACGATATAGCCGATCTCGCCGCCGCCGCGCGGAATTAAATTGTTGCGCGCCGCTGTACAGTTAGCTATACGAAACAGCTTTATTATCGCTGGATTACACGTCGCGTCTATATAGCTGCACCTCGTTAGACGTTGCTAACTCAATTCCGATACTTTTCTTCTAATTCGAAGACGTTGGGTTACCGAGACGCGCTTAACGATCAGATAATGCGCCAGCCGAAATTGACAATGCACATAATCGAAGCGCCTCATTTGCAATATAGGTGCAGGAGGAGGAGAGAGGTCAGGCCACGCGCGCGGGCCGGGGAATTTTGCGCGGGCTGGAATGACACGTGCTCGTACGACGCGTGGCACGCGCTCCTCTGGCTTTTGTAGAAGTCGCTCTGCGTATCGCGATTTCAGGGTCAAGAGTCTCGAGGTATTTTTTCGTCGGGAGTCTTGCTCTTTCGTGGTGTTGGATGGGAAAGGAGATTGGAGCTACTGTTGAGCGGTTTGTGTGCTTAGTACCTGGTAGTTTGGCAATTAGAGACGCGGGCTGTTTACGGGAGGGTATTTTTAAACGTGTTTGTCGTAGCTGAGAATTTGGATGAGCTCGATGTGTTTTGATTAACGCGAAATCAAATTTTGTTTTATTTTCAGATGTGGTTTTGAGAACGATACTTTTCAAGCAAAGCGAATTATTCAATATAATATCACGAATTCTCTCGAGTCCACCAATACAATCAATCGATCAAACCCAATCAATCCCAAATAAACCCACCACGTAACGATGTTAAATCACTCCTCGTCACGCGTAGCCGAGCCACACGCCAGCTCATAGTTCCCCCGTCAAAAACAGCTCTCTCACTCTCGCGCAAAAAATCCCTGAACTCTCTTACGCAACTCTCCTCCATCCTCATCCCACCGTCTCCTTAAAAAGCACGCGATCAAAAAAAACTTCACGCGCATAACCGGCATAACGACGAAGATATAAAAGCAACGAACAAAAAAGAAGCGAACGAGACCTTGACCGCAGCGAGCTCGCTCGCTACCAAAAACGCGCGGGGCCCTTGAACCTGACGTGACGCACGCGCGAGATCCTCCGTGCGGATAAAAAAGTGCCAGTGACCGGGGACAAGGCCACGGGTGCGGGTGCCGCAAGAAAAAATCTCGGCGCGCGCGTGCGGAAATACGTGATCGTGCATTCGTCGACGCGCGCGTGCCGATTATTGTGTGCAGATTTCGGCGAGTGAGCGACGGTGACCGGGAAATTCCCGGGCTGAGTGTGTCTGTGTGTTTTGCTGCACCGGCTCGTTGGGGATTTTGTGGGAGCGCTGCGGGTCGATTGGTTTGTTTGCGCGGGCTTGGATGTATATGGGTGTTTTCGTCGGGGATGCTAATTTGGTGGATTTTTTTGGGATTGCGACGTGTTGCGTTGATGGAAGTAATTTCTTTGTTGTTGACGAGGTTAAAGGAAGGGAAAATTTTGGTAGGAGCAAGTTTTAATTTACAATCGTCAGGAGCTTTCATTATCATTGTTGTAGGCATGCAAAAGAGTCGGGCGCGCTTTGGGCGTCGAAAAAAGGGAGCCCCCCGCTTGAAGAATGCGGTCGGCTCGAGCGCGATCTCGAACGCTCGATTTCGAATCGGCCGCCTGGGCCACTCCACTGACATACTACGATTTCTGGCCGCGCTCGCGCGCCTCGAGCCGCCTCCGGATGACAATCTGTCACTGGAGTAACATCTTGATCCTCTATAATTCATTAGCATCTGTCTCGTTCTCGTAACACTAATACGTACAATTCATAAAATTGGGATAAAGCCAACGAAAAGCCAGTCCCAAAAAGGCAAAGCCCAAACGATCTCTCTCACTCGCAAACCCATCCGGCGTTCTCTACTCCGCTCCAAGCGCAAGATAAATTTACCCTGGGTAACGAAACGAGCGGCAGCGGGGCGCCTCGCTCACCTATAACTACACACGCAACGGGAGAGGCCGGGGCCTAAAAATAGGTCGCAGTAGTCTACTAGTCGCGGCGCCTCTCTGCAAGCCAGAGAGAGGAGAACGACTTCCTCGTTCATTGTCGCGAATTTGGTTCGGCTAACTGTACATATGCAACTACTACTAGCGGCCCGATGCTCGCTCGCGCGCGGCCACGTATATACTCGCTTGGACTTTGATTTATCGACGCGGCCGGCCAATAGGCGTTAGAATATATCGGCCGCCTTTAACGATCTCATTTGCACTCGCGAGAGCGCGCTTAGGCCGGTTGGAGTGAAAAATGCGCGCGCGCGGGTTCTTTGCCTTCTGGAGGAGTTTTGTGGAGGGGAGTGAGGGGTTTTTTTAGTTGGTGTTTTGTTGGGCTGGAGGGTTTGAGAGAGTTGTTTTTGTAAGGGTTTTTGGTATGGTGTTGGGATGATAGATTAAGGTTTATTTTATATTTATATCATTGAGGAAAATAAATGGTGGGTCGCTAAATTAGTGAATACTTTGATAATACGGAAGCTATGAAATCGATTTTTAATAATAACTAAAAATATTGTTAATTTCTTTAAAATTATAAATGTTATTGTTAATCTCAATAATTTTTTCTATAATTATCACCATTAAAATGCAGTATAAATACAAATACATTATTATTGGCTTATTTTCCTGCTTACCGAGCTATTTAAGTCTCTCGCCTTATTTTTATTTGTTTTAAAAATAGACCAAGATACTTTTCAGCGTTAAAAATAACACTAAATGACGACGACCTACTGCACGAATTCGGTTCACGCCTTTATCTTCCCTCCTCACAACATACCTTTTTAAACCCGAACTCGAGTAAAACATCAACGTTCCTCGCTCACCTAATCCCTCCCTCAACCCAAAAATATTCATCTTCAAAATCCATATCTCAACTCAAACCACACCCAACAAAAAAATCCGCCTCTCCCCAATTAAAACCCCAAGCTCAGTCCCTCTCTCTTACCCAGCCGCGCAGCTCTCGAGCTTAGCTCGCGAAATAGAGTCAGTGACCTGCTGCGCTTGCACATATATAGGCAGCTGCCACGCTAGAGCCCGTCCACTTGCGCGGCACCACCACCACCACCAGCAGCACAGCTGCTCCGCTGCGCTATCTGCGCCGCCGCTGCCCGTAAGTGCAATAGACTCGCGCGAGGTTCAACGAACCTCCCAACCTCCCTATATCAATGGGACCGATAGCTTCCGTGGGATACGCGCGCGCGCGTTCTCGCACATGCGCTTATGTACGTACATACGCGCAGCTCTCATCCGCGCAGTCGTACGCACTGCTCTTTGCCTATTCCGCCGGCATTGCTTCCGGGTCAGATTTTTTCACGAGCTTCCGCCTGCGATATACGCTAATCGCGCTGCCAGCTCGTGTGCGCGCGTGATTGCGAATTTTTTTTGTCGGTTGTGATACACAGAACGAAAGGAGCTGATGCTTCCCCGCGGCGGCAGTGCTGGAGAGGTGGAATAAGCGTAGCTTTTCACTTTTCACCGGAGGAAAGTCAAGCAGCTGGTGGAAAGAGAAAAATGAAGCCGCGTCGCCGTGGTCATGCGTTAACGCACTCTCTCTCTCTCTCTCTCGCGCTGGGCTCGCTCGTTCATCGGCCCGCGGCGCGCGAGCTCCGCTGACCGAATAACCAAATTCGTGCCTCGCCTACTTTCCTCCAGCGAGCCTCGCGCTTACGTAACCAGAGGGCCCAGGCCAGCGTTACGTCTACGAGGCCGGTTCGCCTTGATTTTCCTTCTTAGATAAGAGGCGGTCGGCGCGCTTTTCCTCTTCGTTAGCTGGGCTGGGGCTCTTTTTTTATCGGGATCCGATGCGGTGAGAGGTTTTTGTTTTGATGGATTTTTCTGTTTTTGGTTCTGGATAGCCGGTTTCGTGGTTTGTTTGGAGAGCTTCGAAAACATTTTCAGTGGATATAGCGCTCGAATTATAAGACGCTCGACTTATGAATAATTTAAACACACACGTCCCATTCATCCTCCCAGCAATCTGTAAAATTCATCCGCCCTGCCATTACATCACGGAATTCCACGCACCCGAAAAAGAACCTACATTCCCTCACCCCTTCCCGACGAATCAATTACAAACACACGAAAGCGACCGTAAATCAAAGCTATAATCCGACTTGAAAACGGCACTTTCTACGCGATCCCCGACTGTATCGGCACGGGCATCGCAACCTGTTAGACGCCGGGCGCGCATAAATTCACACGCGCAGCTCGCCGCTAGAGCTGGTGTATGCTACATAGAAAGAGGAGATATCGAGATAAACTCGAATCTCGTCCGAGACTCTCGCTGCCGGCGCTACTTTCTCCTTGCGAGAGTAGCTCCCGGGAGAGTAGCGCGCGCGCAAGAGAGCCAGGCCATTGTGCATTGTCTCGTCGGCGATTATTTACTCTCTCGCGCGTGTGCTTCTATCTCCCGCGACTTCTGGGAGCGCGCTCGCTTTGTAGGTGGACTCCGAGCGGGCAAGTGTATGTATGAGGGAAGGAGGGCATTGTCGTGCGCGCGCTGGCTTTGGTTTTGTTTTGTTTGAGGATGATTGTGATTTAGGAAGCTTTGTGCCTGGAAAAGTATAGCTGGTCTAGCGTCTTCGTTTTACGGACCTTTCTCTATCAATTACGAAAAATTTGCGATCGGGTAAAAGCGTGTCCAGAAAAAGCACTTAGATAACCCAACCGATCGGGCCTGCGCACAAAATTGCACTGCACAGCAGCCGATTACGCGGGGGCAGCTGCTTTTGAAAGGCACTTTTCAAAAAGTATCCCATTCACGTAAGCCTCCGAGGAGCAGCGCACAATGCGCTTATGCGCGCGAAAGAAAGTTCATCGACCAGCTCTCAGTTTCCCCGTGTACACACAGCTTTCCCCGGAGGCCCCAGCCAAGCATGAACTGTGCAGCTCAGCCTCCTCTGTCGCCCGCAATAAACTTTCAATTCGCCTTTTCCATTCTCTAAATTCGCGCTCGCGTTGCGCAACGAGCTCGCTCGCGCATGTGTATATATGCACTCTCGCCGGCGTATATAGCGGAGAGATGTGGAGCAGGCGCGCCGCCGGCCAGAGGTGACTGACCGGAGCCGTCCAGTTGCGTTCACTAACCCAGGCTCTCCTCTCCCCCTACTTTGCCGGCCGCGCGCGCGCGAGAGCCAGCCGAGCCAGATGATGATGCACGCGAATGGCTTGCAGACGGCGATGATTCGGAACGGTGCAAGTGGGACGCTCGAGTGTTACAAGAGTGCTTTCAGGAAGGGGGAGCTTCGATTAGCTGTGGGATTATGCTGGGTGTGGGTTTT